>CAJHQP010000594.1:0-172372 GCA_905132765.1 Moricandia arvensis | reverse complement strand
TCAGAGGAGCTGATTTTTGCAGTTTGGTCTTCAGCTGCAGGAGATAGCTTTGTGAGGTTAATAGTGAGCACACCATTCTCAAGCTTGGCCTTGACATATTCAGTATCCAAATTATCAGGTAGCTTGAACTGTCTCCAAAACTTTCTATAGGAACTTTCAACTCTACGCCAATGATCTCCTTTCTTCTATGCTTCTCTTTTCCTCTCTCCACTTACTCGCATGACTCGGTTCTCTTCAAGTCAGCCTTTTTCAGACCAGGCACTTCGAGCATTATCTCGTGTCCTTCTGTTGTTTTTTTTCCAGTCCACTCTTTCTTGTTATAGAGTCACGTTCTGGTCCCTCTCTAGTTCTAATGGGATCCTCTCCAAGATCTTGAATGGATCGGGAAACCAGTCTAGCCAGAGACTGGATAAAAAGCTTCCCGGAGTGTTGAGTGCAGAGGAGAAAGACCCTTCGCTTGGTTTCATGTTTCCCAATAACAACACTCCTGTGAATAGGCTTATTAGAGTAACGCAAGGCAAGTCCTTCATCATGGTCTGGTAGTGGCTTACTTGTAGAAGGTGGATACCAATGTGTTTGGCTTTTAACAACTATCTTTATATTACTTGCTTGTTTTTCGCAAAGAAGATAAGATCCAGTTCTCAAGTCTCTTTTCATATATATATATGTGCATTTTGTAGTGAGAGATTTGGATTGTTCTAGCTTTTTGGCTATGGACTTCTCACCAATTATTATTACACGTTGGATGGGTTGTATTGTCTTTGAGAGTCTCCCCTCATCTTCCAGATACTTCATGTACAACTATGGTAAGCGAAAGAAGATTGGACTGGCCCATGATACTTGTTTCTGTGCAGGCCTATTTTCACTGGCCATTACCATTACTGCTTTTGATAAATCAAGAGATGGGAATGTTGATGTGTTACTGAACTTTGTCTATGCATGGGAAAAGGGATGGGGAGTGTGAATGTGCCATGAGCTCCTGACATTCTAGGGTGTTGGATATCCATTGCCTATGTTTATTAACTTTATCCCCTAATCTTAGTTTTGCATAGTGTGGTCCTCACATAACTTTTGGCTTGCCATGCTTGTGTATTAGGAGAAGCTTGTTGTTTTGTCTGCCAATTTATGTCACAAAAGGAAGCAAGTAGTACACTAGCTTCTGGAGAATATTGTCATGGAGATTTTGGTAGCACCGTAGCAGAACATTTATTGACTTTATTGCCACCCACAAAGTTGGTCTAACCTCAGCATGTGAACCTATTCAAGTTTGTTCTTTCTTGTTCCACTTGTCTTAGATTCACTCGTTGTCCTACTTCTTAATAATGGTAAAGGAACATTTGCTTTGTCTTTGTATTAGCAACTTGAAGGATGAAGATACAATGTGAAGTGTGTGAAAAAGCTGAAGCAGAATTACTTTGCTGTTCAGATGAAGCTGTTCTTTGCAAGCCGTGTGACATTACGGTTCATGAAGCTAATAAACTTTTCCAGAGGCATCACCGAGTCCCTCTACAGAACACTGCATCCACTACATCTGCAGCTCCTCTGTGTGATATCTGCAAGGTTTGTTTCCATTCTTTCTGTTAACACTCGCAGAGGTCTTTTACCTGTTGACTCAAACACATATAAATATGTAGGAGAGAAAAGGGTACTTCTTCTGCTTAGATGACAGAGCATTGCTCTGTAAAGACTGTGATGGAGCCATTCACAATTGCAGTTCCCACCAAAGATTCCTACTTTCCGGAGTCCAAGCTTCTGATCAGTCTTTGACTGAAAGCTCTGGATGCAGCACTAATGTTAGCTCCGAATCTTACCAGATTCTGTCAAAACCTTCTTTGAATAGTCAATATTCCAGTGAAGAGAATGAAGCTCGAAACTTAGGTGAGACAGACAAGACTCCTTCTGTCATCTTAAGTCCTTAGTGATACATAAAATCATGGACGGTCCATCCATGTTTGTAGACTAAGTGACAAGTTGTTGGATATTGAACTCTAATAATAAAAGTTTATGCAATGAAGTCTATGTACATAGATAAATGTGCTATATTCATATATTAATGAGAAATTAGAAGCTATATACTCCAGTTGAACCATAAATAGATAAGTACCTCTTTCACTATTCATTTTTTGAAATCTCATTTCTTCCTCTATTCCCTTAGATCTATCCTCTCCTTGCTATGTCCTACTCTTCAAGTTTTCTTTTCTTTCTCCATGCAAACATCAATTCCAAAATTACTAATTCTTATCAAATTCAATGTGAATCCTCACTTCCTATATTGATCACAAACCTTAGGAAGCGCTAAGATGGACGTTCGGCAACATTTGCGAGAATATGCCGGTTATTTACTTTTAGGACTCACTCTTTTAAATTCATTGTGATCAACTTTGTCTCCTACGATGTACTGGTGGGGGGGGGGGACTTATTTTTGAAGATAGATTACATCACTCGAACAATGCCCATAAAATAAAATGAACTTGGTCCAATTAACTAAGAGCCGGTCGAAGGAATACACTAACTTAGACGAAAAATAAAAGAAGTCGGATATAAAAGAGGAAGACTTACCTCAAAGAATGGACATTCACAATCACACAAAAAGTCGGCACAAGAATTAGGATCTTCATATCTTAATCGTTATTGCTGAGTTGTTAATCATTTTTAAGTTTATTAGTCTTTTCTCTTGTAATAAACCTTTGTTCTCTCAATAAATGTCTTTCAAATAACTCACCATCGAATTTGTGCCTACTTCCGGTACAAGCCGAATTCAGACTAAATACTTTTGAATCATCATATTGTATTGGAAAGTCTTGTCTTTTTGATGTTTTTTTTGAGTTCCTACACATCCAAGTTTTTCTCAAGACTCGTCTCCTCTTTGAAGTTACTCAATTCTCCCAAATTCCGCATTCTTTCTCAAAATTCGCTAAGTGTAAGCTGATGGTTATCCTCACGATCCTCGTGCATGGGGAGTTGTTTTCAGATACTAGATTGTGTCAAGGTATAATATTGGCATGATCCCTTCCTCTTTATGAAATCAAGTACGCTCATCATTTCATAGTTACAACATTCATTAATATTTTATTTTAAATACCTCAAATTGGATAGTTATCAAATAGTGAAGAATGAAGATGCAATTTTTGAGGTGATATATACCAATTGGTGCAATGGTACAATAGGTAGCCCATGAAGTGAGCTGTGAAGTTGTTTACAAAGAGTTCATCTATAGTTATGTGTGATACTTGAGCTAGAAAAGGGAAAGATAATATATGTTGAAGATTTTTTCCTTTAAAGCAAAAAGGGAGTTAAATTTCTTTTCAAGGAAAAAAGAAAGTTTGCTTGAAGTATATTGTGAAGAAATTGGAGAAAAAGTTTGGTTGGCTATATAAGGAATGTATGCCTTATGAGAAAAATAGAACTCAGAGATTAAAGAGAGACTTTTCATTGGGTGTTTGTGGTGTCAGTCGTTGACATAATGTTTGATGTAGTGTGCTTTGACTTTGTGGTGAAAAAGCGTATTGTGACTTGGTCTTGACAGAGTGAGTCGTTGCATTAAGATTCTGGTTTTCCTGCGTGGTGTGCGTTGGTGTTGACGTGTGGTATCTTTGGTGTGCATTAGGTGTTGACGTACATGGTGACGCAGCTTCAAATATTTGGATGACTGAAGTCTAGGCTTGGGGAGAGTTTAGCTCGTGGTTAAGTTATCCTAAATAAAGATCTGAACTCATGGGAAATTTAGCTTAAGATTAGTTATCTTGAATAACTCATTCTATAGAACATAGTTGGGATTCAATTGGATTGTGCTTGTTTTACGCATTTGCAAACTGTTTGTAATTTTCTTAGATGCAACATTTGGACAAGGTCCAAGGATTAGGAAATGAACCTTGTTAACAAAATTTATGTATTATTTACTTTATACTCTTTATTTTCTCTTCCGTATTTACAACTGTATCAGAGTGCATTTTGGATGAGATTTGGTATTATTTTGGGTAGATCAAGGGTGTAGATATAAACTGCGTCAGAAAGTATGACAGAGTTTGGAAACCGGTATCGATGGAGGTATATCAAGAAGTGATATCTTGACAAGACCACCAGGGCTTGATTCATGAATTATGGATATTGTAAAATCTGTATGCCAATTTTTTATAAGTGGTCATGATTAAGATTCATGGAGTTCAATTGAGGTTAGTTGGACTCCACTTGTGATAATAAATGATAAAAATGTTGCATTTTTTTAAGGTGAGAGATCAATTCAACTCAAAGAGAAAAAGGATCAAGTTGCAATTCTAAGGCCAAGAATGTTGCTTATAATTTTATTGATGCACACTACCAAAATGTGTGGAAGATATTGGCTAATATGTTTGAAGGTAATACAAGTGTCAAGCAAACTAAACTAGATATTTTAGCATCTAGATTTAGAATCTAAGTATGGATCAAGGGGAAATCATGGCTCAGATTAATGATAAGTTGTTTGACATATCTAATGAGAGTTTTGCACTTAAAAAGCAGTATAAAGAAAAAAAGCTGGTGAAGAAGTTGAGAGATAGTTTCGTTTCCGTAAAAGTTTGAGTCAAAGATTTCTAGAGTTAAAGAAGCTTACAATTAGGTAAGATGGCTTTTGATGAGTTTTTTTTTGATTCTTCAAGTTTTTGAATTAATCAAATCATATGGAGAAAATGATAAGAAGAAAGATGTTAATATGAAATTTTCTTAAAGGGTTGATCTTCTAAAACTCTTATGGAAATTATTACTAGACAAATTGCTAAGTGCTTGAAGGAAAAGCAAAACAATAATGAGAATGAAAGAAGAGATGAATTGGGAAGTTAATCATCAAAGACAAATATTTTGAATGCAAAAGGTTTAGACATATTCAGTTTGAATGTGCTAATTTGGAGAAGCAAAAGAAGAATAGAAATGACATGAGGTATTCTGAAACTGATTCATATGATGGTGAAAAGCTATAGAATTTTTTGGCGTTCACAACTTTGGAGTTGACTTCCCAAACAAAATCCGTTTTGTGGTATGCATTCATGTCTGCGTCAGGATGTGATGATGATGCTGGAAGTGTCGATGATTTAGAGCTTTCTGAGACATTGATATGCTCAAATTTATCCTCGATCTACTTTGCACTTTCTGAGTGATATATATTACTTAGGAATCCAATTTCCGTTCCACCAAGTGGGTGCACTATCTCATTTCTCAGGAAAGAAACCGAGAAAGTAAGCGATGACTCAATATATTATGATAGACCAATAACAAGAAATCAAATAAAATAAGAGTTAAGCAAATCAGTTTGTAAGCAATTGAGTGAGGCGCTAGACTCAAGAAAAGTAGCAGAAATCAGAATTGCAAATCAAATAATTATCAGTGGTTTATGAAAATAGTTCTAGAATTCATATCAAAATGTTCAGATCAATCAACTTTGATTCAACTTTGTTGCATAAACTATGTATATCTAATTCTTAGAATCTCAAATCTCTTTTCAAATTCAATCAGTTCAGATATGCATTAAGAACATGTTTGATAAGTTCACTAAATCTCTAAACCAAATCTCTAAACCAATTATCTCTGTAGATAGGTATTTAATTCATTAATGATTAATTCAGGTAATCAATAATGCTTCCACATCTACCAATTATCCTTTCATTTAGATTTTAGGTTGTCAATCCAAATCTAGGATTAAAAAAACCAAGATGAAGAATATAATAACCCTAACATTTCATTCTAGTAGTTAATCAGTCCTTTGAAAACCTTAAAACTAACAGGTGGATGTACTCATACATGATCAATAAAACACAAATAATAATCTGAATAAATTGCACTAAGATAAGAGTAAGAAATACTGGAGTTCGAAAGCAATCTCTGAAGGACTTCTGATTTGTCTCTCTCAAAATATCTTTAGTTAAAATAAATGGTAACCTAAACAATGGCTTAAGATAAGTCAATACATGGTAAAAACTCGTCTGAGACTTCTTTGTAAATACCGAAGACTGCAATTTCTTGAAACAATCGTTAAAGCAAGTCAACTTGGTCTTGATTGGTGTCGACCTACACCACCCTTGGTATCGATCGACACTAGGTATAAATACAGTCTCCGACTTGGTCTTTTCAACACTAAACCTTTTCAAGCTCCAATTTTATCCAGAAGCTCCAAAGTAGTCCAAAATATACCTAGAGCTGCAAAGACTCTGAAAATGACTCAAAACATAATATAAAGGCCCTAAAATAGGACTTATATCATGGCCAAAACCAAATAAAACCATGATATATTAACTCCATAAAACTTATCTTTTGCTTTTTATCAAGCAAAACATAGATTAAACATGTGAAGAGGTTTGAAAACGCAGAAACTCACATTTTCTTCAAAACATACACTTTCACCATTACTTGTTGAAAGCCACATCAATTAGTACCGATCTTATAAGGTACTTCCATATACGTGACCTCTACTTCGCAACTAAACCATTTCCATCTCACAAGTCACAAGAGATATCCAAACTCACCACTGCTGACCTTATTTGAGCTTATGGTGTAGTCTCATCAAGGTAGTATCGATCAAAGAAAACATGGAATCATATTGTGACACCCCCAATTTGGTCTAAGTAGTTGTTGATTCGACTGGTCATGCAACAATCAAACAAAAACATATGCAGCCAATCACTAGTAACTTAAACCAAAGCGAGAAGCCACAATGTGTACATACACGATTAACCCGAAGTTCCCAGAATAGACCCTAGTACCTTAGGCCAATCACCCAAGTACTCATATCCTATTAGGTACAACATGAGGCTTTGCAACCCGACCGAGTAATACCAGCTGTTGCTTCATTCGGACAAAGACTAATATCATATGGAACCCATACTTTAAAAACAATCTTTATACATTATATACTATTCTTTCTAAAAAAACTTACATAACTATTATAGATTAAACTATAGGTTTTCGGTAAACAAACTTTATACATAAGATATATCAAAACGATTTTGCACGGATAATAAAACTACCACTGGCTAACGTTGTTCCGTCCTAGAGTAAAGGTCTCCCACCTACTGATTAGCTGCATAACAAATGCGTTATGAGTAAGTAGTTTAGTCAGTGAGTCTAAACCCGCACTCCAACACATATCAATAATATCCTAAGCAACCTACTTCATTTTTATGCAGTGCAAATATATTTCATAAATATTATAGATATATATAAGGCCATCATTCCATCACTTTGAATCTTTCTTAAACATCACCTCCACGACACCCGCTATTCACTCATACTTATAATATATATACTAAAACCAGAAAACCAACTAAGCCTAGTGGGAAAATCAAACATCACCATCATCGCCATCAAATATTCCAAGACTGAACATCTAACCCTGCTCGCAGTTACACGGCCTCCAGGGTGCGACCCCATCATCGTGTCTTTGTGACCTTCCTCCATATCGCATGATCAATTCAAAGTAATGCAGCGACTTTCGAGAGAGTTAATATGATAAGACTTCACATGATATTTCTCATATATTTAATAATATACAAATATATTAGTACTTGAGAACAAGTACTAAAGATCATGATAAACCTCAAATAACAATTTATAATATTTTGTAAGTGTTTATAAAAAGTAAACACTTCACACTTCATTATATATCAAGAGAATTTCTTATAAATCAATCATATGCCCTAATACTTACAACTTTTAGACCATGTTATCGGCTCTATTTGGTGTTTGTTATGAGTGTATAGGATGTGTTTTAGAGTATTTTCAGGTCCAGGTGCCTTTTGGAGCATTGTAGAGATTATGAGGCTTTTTGGAGTTCAAAGAGAGAGGAACCTCGTAGCTGGTCAAATTGAGAAAAGTACGAGTCGAGATAGAGAGTTGTGTCGGTCGAAGACGCACCCTTTCCGTCGATCGGCGGTCAACACATAGAAGCCTAATTCAAAAAGAACCCTACTTGAAGCCCAAGTCATAAATTATAAGATTACCCCTGGACGTGTTTTACCTAGTTTATATTATCTTTGCCAGTGTTTTTATGCAAGGGAGACCCCTTTACAAGTTTAGTGACTTTTCATAGCAAACATAGTAGTTTTTAAGGAGAAGATCAGGACTTCTCAAGCTTTGTATTGAAACCCCAATTGCTATCCCTAGTATTATTATCTTATGCATTATTTTATGTTTATGATTATGTTTTGCTTAGCTATGTCTGAGTAGATCTCTTATTATATTTAGGATTTATTAATGGTTTTGACTTGAGCTTGAAGTCGGCCAATACTTATGCGATAGGCCGTTGATCGACATCAAGGATGCTCTGTCGATCGATGGTCATGCTTGACTTCGACTTGTACTTACCTGATCGTGAATAACTACTAGATATCTCCTCTGAATACTCTAACAGGCTCAATTATCTCCATAATGCTCCAAAATGTACATTGACCTGAAAAGACTCTAAAACACAGTCTAGACACACATGTAGACTCCAAATATGGTCCAGTCAATCTTTATATTCATTACATAAAAGCCTACTAGGACTAAGGCGTTGCAAATCTGAACTGGAACATCTCTGGCTATTCCTCATTAATTCACCTTGGAGCAATCCATAAAAGTGAATGAATCACTAGAAGGCGCCACTTTCAAGCTCAGCTTCTCTGCCATAACTCTAGGCAAGAAGCTGACTGCTGATCCAGTATCTCAGAGAGCATTGGGATACTCGTGGCCATTGACAAAACATGGAATCAGAAACTTTCCGGGGTCACTTTTCTTCTTGAGAGTGATCCTCTTCTTCAGCTTCTCTCTAGGGCATTGAAGATGTGCTTTATGTCTTCTTCTGTCTCCTTGGATTCCCTGAAAACATCCAAAATCTATGAGCATAGTATGCTTTATCAAATTTTCATCAAATTGAGTATCTAAAGGAATTTTAAAAAGCCTTTTGGCAAAGCCATCCATCTCTTTGTCAGTTGCTTCTCTGCGCAGATATTTAGGAATCTTCTGCTTCCTTATAGGGTGTCTTTTTGTTGCCTTATCAATTGTCATTGGCTCAGGTGTATAATCATTTTGTTCTTGAGTCTCCATACTCGGAGGTATGACAAACAAGCTTGCATTCAGACTTGGTAGATGAACTGATTCTGCTGTAGATCGTCGACCGATGTTGACTTCTCTACGTCGATCGATGTTTGAAGACTCACACGACGCTACGGACTCGAAATCCGTCAATCGATGCTCATCAATGGGAGTAGACTGAAATCAGTGTGAACTGATGAAATACATAGCACTTTCTACTCGAAAATCTCCTTCTTGGAGTTGTTCTCTCTTCACCTCTTGCCAAAAATCACAACCTATCAATGCACTGACATAGTGCTTCTGACTAGCTTTCCCTTTCTCCTTAATCAGGGTCCTATGCCTCTGAATGACCTCACTTTTCTGGACCATTGGATTCTCTTAACATGAGTACTGAGAGTCTCAAACTTTACATTGAGGTTGATGTACAAAGCATTTATCTTTCCATTGAAATTCAGTCATATTATGCCGCTTCTCCAATATCATATCAACCATAGCTTCTAACTTGCTTTCATGAGTCTCTCGAGGTGGGTTATGATAAGACGATCCAAAGGCTCCTTTGTTGTCGCTAGGTCTCTGTTGTTGTGAACTCTGGTTGTAGTTACTCATGTTGCCACCATAGGAGTTTATGTTGTAGCACTGATTTCCCTGTCTCAAAATTATCAAAACCGAAGGTTCCTTTGTTGTTGCTAGGTCTCTTCAGCTGTGAACTCTCTGGTTGTAGTTACTCATGTTGGCACCAGTTTCTGTTGTAACCCTGATTTCCCTGTCTCTCAAAATTCTTCTTCACTAGTTCTCTCGAAAGCCATCTGGTACTTCAGATCAATACCTCTGAAGAAGGGGCTAAGAAGTTGCACCTCGTTGAAACCGTGGGGTGGTCAGTCTCTCTGGTAGGACTTGAATCTGAACCAAAATTGTCTGAATGATTCTCCAGGTTTCTGTGTGAATGTAGCAATTCTGCTTCTCAAGTCCTCAGCTGGCGCATCATCAACGAAATTGCGCAGGAACAAATTCTTGATATTTGTCCAGGATGTCAGAGATCATGGTGGTAGCTATTTAAGCCGATGTGAAGCATCTCCACCAAGTGAGTACTTGAAGAGTTTACAAAGTATATAGTTCTCATGGACTCCATTAGCGTTAAGAGTAGATACAAGATCCTTAAACCGCTCCAGAGGATCCATCGGATGCTCATGTCGCAATCCATTGTTTGGTGTCTGCGCAAGTGCAAAGAAAGACAGTTTGATCTCAAATTCGTTCCTCTAGAAAGCTGGAGGACGAATAGCGGATCGGTTAGCATATAACTGGTCTGGACGATTGTAGTACGTCAGTGTCCATTGAGCAGCTTGGGCGTTAGCTCTAGGTCGAGCTATTGCAGCGTCTGCTTCTACTTCTGGTTCATGGATTACAGCCCCATGATCATCAATTATCTGAGCTGTTGCATTACGCAAATGAACTTCAAGCTCATATAGGTTTCCTCTCTCATCTTGAACCACAACTAAAGTCGCAACCATCTAAACTTGCGAACTACCGTCGATCGAGGCCGTGTCGGTAATGTCAATCGATGTTGTTCGTGAAGGAGCATCGATAGGCGGTTGAGTGCTACTGTCGATCGATGCTTGTCGTATTTGTTTGCAAATGGAACGTTCGATTGCAACCAGATCTGGGAAGAGTTATCCCTTGTTCTTATTGCTTCTAGTACTGCTGGGCATGCACCTAAAAAACAAGAAAAAATAAATTATTAGTAATTTGAAGTAAATAAAAAATCCTAGACTAAACCTTAAAACAATCAATCTTATGGCGATTTTTGCTCCTCGGCAACGACACCAAATTTCACAGTGTACGGGTTAAAGTTTCTTTTGAAGTTGAAAATCTATCAAATTTACCCTACGAACTACTCTTGCCAAGAGAGGTCTAATTATAGTAGTTAGGGATCAAATATACAAAGAGCAAGAGCACACAATTGATTTATGTATTCCTAATGGCTAAGCTAGTCAAGCTATAAATAGAAGGCCTATTGTAAGTTTATCCGAAAAGAAAATTGTCTAAATAAGTAAAGTTGATTCAAATATGGAAAACGATAGATCTAACGTTTCAGGCAAGTGAGTTATAGTGGATAGGATGCATAAATTATTAATATGCGAGGACATTATTTAATTAGTTTGACCCCCTCTTGTCCCAACTCTCCTATGCAGACAAAGGGGTCGATCGATGGTTAAGGCCGAGTGTCGATCGACGCTAATCAGCAGGAAGTTCGTCTGCTAGGTTAATCAAACCAGCTCTCCCATGTATCTAATAACCCAGCTCAATGGAATCAATTTTGGCACAGAACCTACTCTCTTAGTTGTCCATGTCTTAAGTTCAGGTTTCTAGTTAGCTACTCTAGAACGCAAGCATTAAACACAATTCCAAAGATTGATATTTCTTCATCCTAGAATTCCTATTGTGGGGCTAATTCATTAATATCATTATATACCCTAAATCTAACAGGAGAATTACTCAAATATAATCATAGAAAACATGTAGACTGAATAATATAATGCATTGAATGAATAATGGGATTTTAATACAAATCTCTTAAGGAGTTCAGATCTTCTGTCCTAAACTACTAAGAAAACTAAAAGCTGTAAATAATACTTTTGTGTTATATGTGTGTGTCTCTTATGCCTAAACAATGGCGGAACCTTTATAAACTAGGTCAAAATTCATTCAGGGGCATTCACGTAATTTGTCTTGACTTGGGCTTGAAGTCGGCCAATACTTTTGCGAGTATGCCCTCGTTCGACAGCAAGGATGCTCCGTCAATCGATGGTCATGCTTGACTTCAACTCATACTTAGTGGATCGTAAACAGCTACTAGATATCTCCTTGAATGTTCTAAAAAGCTCTATTATCTCCATAATGCTCTAAAACGTACCTTAACCTGAAAAGACTCTAAAACACTGTCTAAACACACATAGTAGACACCAAATAGGGTCCAAATGATGGTCTAAAACATAGTGATCCTCTTCTTCAGCTTCTCTCTAGGGCATTGAAGATGTGCTTTATGTCTTCTTCTATCTCCTTGGATTCCCTGAAAACATCCAAAATCTATGAGCATAGTATGCTTTATCAAATTTTCATCAAATTGAGTATCTAAAAGAATTTTAAAAATTATTTTGGCAAAGCCATCCATCTCTTTGTCAGTTGCTTCTCTGCGCATATATTTAGGAATCTTCTGCTTCCTTATATGGTGTCTTTTTGTTGCCTTATCAATTGTCATTGGCTCAGGTGTATCATCGTTTTGTTCTTGAGTCTCCATTCTCGGAGGTATGACAAACAAGCTTGCATTCAAACTTGGTAAACGAACTGATTCTGCTGTAGATCGTTCACCGATGTTGACTTCTCTACGTCGATCGATGTTTGAAGACTCACACGAAGCTACGGAATCGAAATCCGTCAATCGATGCTCATCAATGGGAGTAGACCGAAATCAGTGCGAAATGATGAAAGACATAGCACTTTCTACTCGAAAATATCCTTGTTGGAGTTGTTCTCTCTTCACCTCTTGCCAAAAATCACAACCTATCAATGCACTAACATGGTGCTTCTGACTAGCTTCCCCTTTCTCCTTAAGCAGGGTCTTATGCCTCTGAATGGCCTCACTTTTCTGGACCATTGGATTCTCTTAACATGAGTGCTGAGAGTCTCAATCTTTACGTTGAGGTTGATGTACAAAGCATTTATCTTTCCATTGAAATTCAGTCATATGATGCCGCTTCTCCAATATCATATCAGCCATAGCTTCTAACTTGCTTTCATGAGTCTCTCGAGGTGGGTTATGATAAGACGATCCAAAGGTTCCTTTGTTGTCGCTAGGTCTCTGTTGTTGTGAACTCTGGTTGTAGTTACTCATGTTGCCACCATAGGAGTTTATGTTGTAGCACTGATTTCCCGGTCTCAAAATTATCAAAACCGAAGGTTCCTTTGTTGTTGCTAGGTCTCTTCAGTTGTGAACTCTCTGGTTGTAGTTACTCATGTTGCCACCAGTTTCTGTTGTAACCCTGATTTCCATGTCTCTCAAAATTCTTCTTCACTAGTTCTCTCTATAGCCATCTAGTACTACAGATCAATACCTCTGAAGAAGGGGCTAAGAAGTTGCACCTCGTTGAAACCGTGGGGTGGTCAGTCTCTCTGGTAGGACTTGAATCTGAACGAAAATTGTCTGAATGATTCTCCAGGTTTCTGTGTGAATGTAGCAATTCTGCTTCTCAAGTCCTCAGCTGGCGCATCATCAACGAAATTGCACAGAAACAAATTCTTGATATCTGTCAAGGATGTCAGAGATCTTGGTGGTAGCTATTTAAGCCTATGTGAAGCATCTCCACCAAGTGAGTACTTGAAGAGTTTACAAAGTAGATAGTTCTCATGGACTCCATTAGCGTTAAGAGTAGATACAAGATCCTTAAACCGCTCCAGATGATCCATCGGATGCTCATGTCGCAATCCATTGTTTGGTGTCTGCGCAAGTACAAAGAAAGACAGTTTGATCTCAAATTCGTTCCTCTAGAAAGCTGGAGGACGAATAGCGGATCAGTTAGCATAGAACTGGTCTGGACGATTGTAGTACGTCAGTGTCCGTTGAGCAGCTTGGGTGTTAGCTCTAGGTCGAGCTATTGCAGCGTCTGCTTCTACTTCTGGTTCATGGATTACAGCCCCATGATCATCAATTATCTGAGCTGTTGCATTACGCAAATGACCTTCAAGCTCATATAGGTTTCCTCTCTCATCTTGAACCACAACTAAAGTCACAACCATCTAAACTTGCGAACTACCGTCGATCGAGGCCGTGTCGGTAATATCGATCGATGTTGTTCGTGAAGGAGCATCGATCGGCGGTTGAGTGCTACTGTCGATCGATGCTTGTCGTATTTGTTTGCGGATGGAACGTTCGATTGCAACCAGATCTGGGAAGAGTTATCCCTTGTTCTTATTGCTTCTAGTATTGCTGGGCATGCACCTAAAAGACAAAAGAAAATAAATTATTAGTAATTTGAAGTAAATAAAAAATCCTAGACTAAACCTTAAAACAATCAATCTTATGGCGATTTTTGCTCCTCGGCAACGACACCAAATTTCACAGTGTACGGGTTAAAGTTTATTTTGAAGTAGAAAATCTATCAAATTAACCCTATGAACTACTCTTGCCAAGAGAGGTCTAGTTATAGTAGTTAGGGATCAAATCCACAAAGAGCGAGAGCACACAATAGATTTATGTATTCCTAATGGCTAAGCTATGCAAGCTATAAATAGAAGGCCTATTGTAAGTTTATCCGAAAAGAAAATTGTCTAAATAAGTAAAGTTGATTCAAATATGGAAAACGATAGATCTAACGTTTCAGGCAAGTGAATTATAGTGGATAGGATGCATAAATTATTAATATGTGAGGACATTATTTAACTAGTTTGAACCCCTCTTTTCCCAACTCTCGTGTGCAGACAAAGGGGTCGATCGATGGTTAAGGCCGAGTGTCGATCGATGCTAATCAGCAGGAAGTTCGTTTGCTAGGTTAATCAAACCAGCTCTCCCATGTATCTAATAACCCAGCTCAATGGAATCAATTTTGGCACAAAACCTACTCTCTTAGTTGTCCATGTCTTAAGTTCAGGTTTCTAGTTAGCTACTCTAGAACGCAAGCATTAAACACAATTCCAAAGATTGATATTTCTTCATCCTAGAATTCCTATTTTGGGGCTAATTCATTAATATCATTTATTCCCTAAATCTAACAAGAGAATTACTTAAACATAATCATAGAAAACATGTAGACTGAATAATATAATGCATTGAATGAATAATGGGGTTTTAATACAAATCTCTTAAGGAGTTCAGATCTTCTGTCCTAAACTAATAAGAAAACTAAAAGCTGTAAATAATAATTTTGTGTTATATGTGTGTCTCTTATGCCTAAACAATGGCGGAACCTTTATAAACTAGGTCAAAATTCATTCAGGGGCATTCACGTAATTAGTCTTGACTTGGGCTTGAAGTCGGCCAATACTTTTGCGAGTATGCCCTCGTTCGACAGCAAGGATGCTCCGTCAATCGATGGTCATGCTTGACTTCAACTCATACTTAGTGGATCGTAAACAGCTACTAGATATCTCCTTGAATGTTCTAACAAGCTCTATTATCTCCATAATGCTCCAAAACGTACCTTAACCTGAAAAGACTCTAAAACACTGTCTAAACACACATAGTAGACACCAAATAGGGTACAAACTAACTCATTCCTTATTTATTGTTTGTTAAATTCTTATTAATTTCTTAACATAACTAAGTTGATTTTTTTATCTATTGTGTTCTCTCACTCTCTTTGGATTCTATCCCTAAATACTACAGCTGAACCTCTTATTAGAGAGAGTAATCAATAGCTCTAGGGTAATTTGAACACGTATCAAATTTGGTGTCGTTGCTGGGAAGCAAGAATCACCATTTGATTTGTTTTGCAAGTTTTGTCTAGGTTTTTTTTTCAGTTTACTTACAATTTTTTTTGTCTTTTAGGTGCATTCCCAGCAGTGCCATAAACAACAAAGAAAAATACTTAATTTTCTCAGACCTAGTAGCAATCGAACGTAGCATCTGCAAGGAGAAGCGACATCAATCGATCGTCACCAATACTTCTTCGTTGATCGACACTCATCTGCCAGAATCAATCAACACCTACACTGAGATGTCGATCAAAGGTAATTCCTGAGCAGAGATGGTTGCTATGTTGATCGTGACTAGCAATGAGAGAGGAGACTTGTATGACTTGGAAGCTCCTCTGCGTAATGAACCAGGTTAGAGAATTAATGATCAGTGGACTATAATCCCTGAACCATAAGAAGCTTCTGTAGATGAAGCCCATGCTGATCAACCTAGAACGTTGGCTGACTACAATCTTCCGGATCAATTCTATGCCAACAGATCTACTATTCATCCTCAATCTTTTCAGAGGAATGATTTTGAGCTGAAGGCAGCCAGTTTCAAACTAATGGCACAGACACCATTTCATGGACATTCTTATGAGCAGTTAATAGATCATTTGGAGAGATTTGAGGATCTTGTGTCTGCCATATAGGCTAATGGAGTCCCTAAAGACTACCTTTTATGCAAGCTCTTCAAATATTCGCTTGCTGGAGATGCTTCATATTGGTTTAAGCAGCTACCACCATAATCTCTTACATCGTGGACATACATCAAAAATACCTTCTTGCGTAACTTCTTTGATGATGCCAAAGCTGAGGAACTGAGGATCAAAATTTCTACATTCACATAGGAGCCTGCAGAGTCTTTCAGAAACCTTTGGATCAGATTCAAATCATACCAAAGAGATTGTCCAGATCTTGGATTCAATGAAGTGCAACTTCTCAACACTTTCTTCAGAGGTATTGAGTTGTCATTCCAGATGGCTTTAGACGCATCCATTGAGGGAAACTTCTCTACTATGAGTCCAAAAGAGGCTACTAGATTGATAGAGAATTTGGCAGCTGGCAACATCACCAAGAAAAATGATCACGAGAGGAGAAAATCGGCCCTTACACTGACCAAGGATCAGATGGAAGACGTAAAAGCCGAGTTAGATAGTTTTTAGAGGTTTTTGAAGAAGCAAGTTAACTTCGCAGAAGGTGTAGAAGCTATAGGATCTTACAATATGAAAGGTGAAGAAGAGGATGTGAACTTTGTTGGAAATGGATTCTAGAGAAACGGGAACAAGAGCAACGTAATATTTTTGGTAATGGTCAGACGAGTAGCTACAACCAAGGATCACAACAGCAAAGACCCTACAACAACAAAAGAACTTATGGAGCCTCTTAATATCAGAACACCCCATCAAATACCCAAGAGAACAAGATTGAAACCATGATTGACAAGCTTTTGGAGGGACAACAAAAGATGACAGTGGATTTCAATGGAAAGATTGATGCTGTCCATGCCAACCTTAACACTAAATTTGAAGCTCTCAACACCCATGTGAAGAAGCTGGAGATGATTTTCTGTGTGTTTAGATACTTTCACGGGTAAGAGTCCATGTGTCCTCTGATCAATACTCCCAAGATAATCCTGCACTTTTATTTTATGCAAGAAATGAGGTTAGTAGAGGGGTGAGTCAAGCTAGTATCTGCTAAGTTGTTGGTAAAATTGATTTTGTTGCTATACTATGATAAAGTATATAAAGTTTCTCTAAGATTAACACTTGTTTGATGTGGTTGCAACATAGTAAAGGTGATGACGATGAGCTAGATATTTTGTGAGTACCTGTGTTTTCAAACCTCTTCCACATGTTTACCCTTATTTTGCTTGAGGACAAACAAAAAGTTAAATCTGGAGAGTTGATGGGTCCTAATATTTACCACTTTTAGACCATGTTATTGTCCTTATTTGGTGTATGTTATGTGTGTCTAGGATGTGTTTTAGAGTCTTTTCAGGTCCATGGGAAGTTTGGAGCATTGTAGAGGTTATGAGGTTTTCTGGAGCTCAAAGAGAGAGGAACCCCGTAGCTGGTCAAATCAGCAAAGTACGAGTCGAGATAGTGAGTTACGTCATTCGACGACTCACCCTTTCCGTCGATCTGCGGTCGTCACGTAGAAGCCTAATTCACAAAGTACTTTACTTGAAGCCCAAGTAATGGAAATTACAAGATTGTCTTTGGACGAGTTTTACCTAGTTAATATTATCTTTACTGGTGTTTTTATGCAAGGGAGACCTCTTTTACAAGTTTAGTGACTTTTCGTAGCAAACATAGTAGTTTTTGGGGAGAAGATCAAGACTTCTCAAGCTTTATATTGGAACCCCGGTTTCTATCTGAATTATTATCTTATGCATTAGTTTATGTTTATGATTATGTTCTGCTTAGCTATGTCTGAGCAGATCTCTTGTTAGATTTGGGGTTTATTGATGGTTTTGATAGATTAGCTAAACATTAGACTTGCAAGGATGATTATTAGACCGATCATCAGAATTATGCTTATTGCTTGTGTTCTAGAGTAACTAACTAGAACTCTGATAATAGAATAATTGATACTGTGAGAGTAGGATAGTTACCTGAACAAATCCTGCTGAGCTTAAGTTACTAGGGACAACCGAGAGACTGGTCTAGTAATTCTAAGTGAACCAATCGAATCAGGTCGTTTAATGCTTGACTAAGAAGGGACATACCATCATCGACGGTCATTCCGAATTTGCACAAGAACGTTATAGACTCTAAGCTTAACCATATGATAGATATAAATTATATATTTACTTATTAAATTCATATTCTATGATTGAAAAGCCCTTAGCTTCTATCCATTATAATTTACTACCAGAAAACCCTAGATCTAGCTATTTTCTTTAACTGTTAACAAACGAAATCATTGCTGATTTATTGCTTCGTAAAGTCTTATTATTTCCCTAGCATAACTAAGTTGATTATTAAATCTATTGTGTGTCCTTGTTCTTTGTGTATTCGATCCCTAAGTACTACAACTAAACCTCTTATTTGAGAGAGTAATCAGTATATCTAGGGTAATTTGAGCACGTATCTGTTTGTACCGAGTTTGGTCGGGATCGATTGGATTGACAGAACTCGTCGGTGAGAACTATCAAAGACGGTTAACTGGATGAGCCTTTGCTTTTTACAGAATGAATGAGTAGTTTATTTCGATTAAGTAAGCCGGAAAGAGAGTACAAGACGGTTTCAACTTCTAGAGATTGAAAACCCTAGTCCTAGCCGCTTTGTATGTTGTGGTCATTCTTTCCCCCTTTACTTTCATTCCTCCTTCCCTATATATAGGCATGTGGAGGCACTGGATGCCCTAGGTCAATTTGCGCTGGTGGGCCTTTTTGTCGGACGGGGCTAATGGGCCGAAAAGGATCATCGCTTGGTTTGGTTCTTTTGGTCGTCACAGTGAGTCAAACAAGTCGAGCTTCGATCGGCTAAAGGTAGTCTCGAGCCGATCGTCAGCTCATTGCTCCTCGCGGAGTCGAGTCGCTTCAATATTAACTTAAGGGACACATTGGGCCTGCTATTTTTAGGCCCCTTGTTGACGGTATAATAAATCCCCTATAATGAGCCCCCCCCCCACAATTTTGTTGGTAATCGATGATTCCTGCAAACTGGTAGATCCAGGCTTAGAAATAATCAGTTCGATGCAAATAAACGGTTCGTTATTGACCCAATAATCGTGATCGTTATGTCGTTGTTTGTCTAGATGCCTTTGGTCGATAAGGAGTGTTGAGTCGCTAGTCGATGGCAGCTCAGGATGATCCCGTCTTGGTTGACTTTAAGAGACGATAACTGCTGGTCGTCGCTCAATTATGTCAGGTAGCTAGAAAGTCGAGAAAGAAACGCGTTCTGGGTTTTCGAGCTCACTTGTCGCGAGAAGATGAAACGTCGTTGGATTAAGTGGGCTATTTGATCGTTTTGAGGCCCATTTAGGTCTCCCTAGACTTAATGATGTCGCCTCGAGAAGACACATTGTCCCGTCTCTTATAAATACTAAATGCCTCTTCCTCCTTCCTCATTCTTCATTTTTCATCAAGTACTTTCTCTCTCTTCCCTCCACTTCTCTCTATATCCTGTTGTTGTAATTTTAGCATCTTTATCTTACAACCGGCACCGATGTTGCCACCGAGGGAGAAGGGGAAGGCTACCGCCGATGACCTATCTGGAGGAGACGCGGCGAACGCTGACGGCCTCGATGAGTTTGATCTCGTTCATCGGGATGCATTGATGGACACGACAAACATGAGTTTGTTGCAGAGAATCTTAGTCACTGATGCGGAACGCTTGATTAGAGGGGAGGATGATGGTAACGCTCCTGTCGACAATCCCATTGACGACTCGGTCGGAGCGGGGTATTCGGTGGATTGAGTCGATTTTTACCCGACGCGGTTCTGCTCGGGTGGAATCTTCCAGGAACTCGAGGCGGTTCTGCCCGAGTCGTTGCGTCTGTACCGAGTACAAGGTCAAGACTGGGCGAACGTCTTTCCTACCAAATCGACCATGGGCAGCGTAAAGAGACTTCTTAGACGCTGTGGCAATCCAGAGATGAAATTTCTGATCCCGACCGAAGACCAGAGGCCCTGGTCGCCGCCACTCGGGTATCAGTGTGTATACGAGTCATACTTTGAGGAGGACACAAAACTTTGGTTTCCCATTCCTCGACTGATCACGTCTTACATGTTTCCTAGAGATGTGGCGATTTGCCAATTTTTGAGCGGGTCGTTCTGAGTAGCGGTCACATTAATGGTATTGGCGGCGGAAGCCAATGTTTTGATGGGTGTGCGGACGTTCGAGGAGTTGAGCTTGATAAAGACCATTCCCGGTGGGTTGTACTCGGTGATGTTAAGGAACAACTACAACATCGTCACCAGACACCCGAACAAGACCGCCAATTGGCAGCGGAACTACTTCTTCGTCAAGTCGGACAAAAATTCTTTTGTGGAGACACCGAGTAACGAGTTTCGGGTTCTCTGGAACGAGCGTATTGGTAGACTAATCGCATTTTCATCCGAAAACGTTTTTCTGGCACTAACCGATATTCGTTTGTTTACTTTGATTTTGTAGTCAACCACCCGAATACTCTGAACTACCCTGGAGGTCCTCGCTTTTTTTACGAAGCCCGAGCTATAGTGCAACTGATTCGACATACCTGGCCCAAAATTCATGAACAGAGGATTCGTGGAGCTCTAGCAAGAATATCCAAACATAGGTTTTTTCGCATAGATCATCTCACATTTTTTTACTCGCCTGGCATTACTGGTGAAGTTGACGTATTGATTTGATGCAGTTGATTGGGTCTCTAACTTGCCTGCACTCGTAGTCCCCGACATGAAGCATCTGTCTCTTTTTTCTTCGAAGGTCAACAAACAGTTAGTAAGGGCGAGGAAAATTAAAGAATTGCCAGATGTTGGTGCTATGATCAAGGACCGAATGGAATCCTCTGGTGCCAGAATCATGAATCTCTTGGACACCATGGGTTTGGATGGGCCGGCTCCGACTGATCCCAAGATAAAGACGATCCCAGAAACCGTTACTCAGACCTCCGAATCTCCGGGGTTGGAGAAGAAGTCCAGAAAAAGGAGTTGACAAGACGCGCAAGGGAAGGCCAAAGAAGCACAATCCAAGAAGCCTCCCAAAAAGAAGAAACAGTATGCCAAGTGGTGGCGAGACGTTGATAGCAAGGAATTGCGGCTTCCTGAGGACGTTATCCTGGATAGCGAGTTCGCGATCCCTCCATCGGATCGTAGGGATACATCTGCTGGTAGAGAAGCTCTATCGGGGAATGAGAGCGTTGGGAAGTCACCCTTAGCCCCAACGACGGAGTCGGTTAGGCGTTTTCTGAAGAACTAGGCCGTGGAGATGCGGAAGTTGGCGATGCCCCCCTTCCTCTCAACCGAATCGCGGGATCTCAGGTGGTGTTATGACTCGCACATTGAAGGAATCATTTCCTGATCAAGTCCGTTTTTCGTAAGAGGCAGATTCTCCCCTGATCTGCAATGGAGGACAATGCACCGATTTGGTTCGTCATATCAGGGGTGGCCCTAGTATGATGCCAGTCGTGGACGACCTGGTTTTCAAGGAAGCTTTCATCGACGCCGCTCGCAATAGAATGCTGGTAAGTGTCTTGTTGTTTTTGCCGTTTTTTTGTTTATCGCTTCGCCATCTGATTTCTAATTGAGCTTCGACTTACTTTTGGTGTGTAGGCCGAGGGCAGATCGAACTTCTTGATCGAAAAGTATGGCTCCGAATTGAAGGCGACGTATGCTCTTCTGGGAAAGTCTGAGAAGCGGATCAAGTCTAAAAAGGCGATCATTGCTTCCTTGAAGAAAGAAGTGAAGAAGGTCTCCGTGAGAGTGACTGCCGAGAGGGACGAGGCAGTCTGTAGATGCGAGGTCCAGAGAAAAAGGGCTGACGATTTTGAAAATCAGCTCGCCGTCGTTAAGGCAGCGATGGAGAAGGTCCAAGCGGAGAAGGCCGCTCTCGAATTGGAGAAGGTGGAGCTGGAGGGATCGAGGGCTGATGCAGATGAAAGACACGAGGCTGAAGTCAAGCGACTAAGGGAGTCTAGGATCTTCGAGGTGACTCACGAGCGAGCCAAAGTCCCGGCCGCAATGATCGCTAAGGCCAATCGTAGGTTCCAGAGACTTTGTGAGCAGGAATCCGGTTATGATGCTTATGATACGGCCCGATGCTCTTACAGTCAGTCCTTCGGGATGCATAAATGTCTTCAGATGCTAAAGAGAAGGGGGAAAACATTCCTCAGGAGACGATTGACTACTTTGCTGCTGAGGAAAAAAGGTGTGAGGCCGAGGCTAGGCGGTTGGATCCCAGTGAGATCCCAAAATCCAACCTTTCCCTCTCTCCACTGATCCTCGAGTCGCCTTTCGTGGATGAGGATCTTCTTGCGGAGCTGGTTAATGCGGACACCGCGGTTCAGCTTCAAACTTTGCACTGTACTCTTAAAGAGATTCCCGAGGATCGACCAGAACGCCCGTCCTGGGAGATAAGTCGGATGGTTACGGAAGTGGCCAGGGGAGAAGACAGTGGAGGTATCTGAATCTTTGGACGACGATGAGGAAGAAGATTTGGATAGTGAGGATAGGGGTACACTCGAGGATGACAAAGCCAGGATCCTGGGGGAGTTAGTCGATCTAGATGAGGTCGAGTCTCCTTACGTTCTTTTAAAAGGTCCTTCTGAGCAGGTTGCGCTGTCCCCAGGTGGCGGTTCCGGAGAGGTCGAGAGTTGTTGTTTCTTTTCCTTTTCTCTGAAAAGTCTGCTGTCTTTCTCTTTTTCTTTGTCGGAACTTATTGGTCGGTCCTATGAGGCCTTTGTATTCGGACTCCTTTTGTTTTAAGAAAACTTATGAGTATTCGAGTTGATAAATTCAGCGCGCCTTAGACTCAGATTTTATTCTTTTGTTCTAGAATTAGAACTTATCGGAATATCTCTTAATTAGAAATAATTTGTTTAGTCGCTCGTCGGCGAGAATTATCTTAATGTTTAGACGATATTTTCAGTGAGTCGCGCTTTGGACTCAGATTTACCCTCTTGTTTCTCTGGATCGAGGTTTTTAGTTAGGATTTTCAGTTAGCCATGTTCCGGACTTAGAACATACCCAAATTTCTCAGTTAGAAATAATTAGTTTGGTCGCCTCTTGGCAAGACTTATCTTAACTTTTAGACGGTATTTTCAGTGAGTCGTGCTTTGGACTCAGAATGCACCTGAATTTCTTAGTTTAGAAATGATCCGTTTGGTCGACTGTCGGCAAGAATTATTTTAACTTTTAGAAGGTGTTTTCAGTGAGTCATGCTTTGGATTCAGAACGTACCTTTACTTTTCAGTTAATTATCTTTATCTTTGACAATAACGGTTTTTGTTCTGCTTCAAAGTAAATTTACGCGATCCCTGATTGGTCAGACCGTGCACGGAAATTATCGAAGAGGAAAATAATTATTTCTTTGGCTACAAAATTTGTATGTGCGTCTGATCGGGACGCGTTTGTTCATCGGGTTGAGTGCCGGTACGCTATTCGAAGCTTTATCTATCGTATATTGCTTGGCCATTAGCATCAGGAGTGTGGGGACTGGGATATTAAGTGGGTATAGCTGGACCCAGTGAAGGGCTGCCTACGTACCCCGGAGAGGGAATCAAGCCATTCATAGTTCGTTTGTCAGGTAAAAGTGACTTGGAAGTGCATTTACCCGGTTTTTTTAATGACGAGTAAATGTGACCGAGGGTCATGTACTCGGGGGGGGGGGGGAAGTTTAAGTGAGTAAAAGTGACCAGTGAGTCAATTAATCGATGGAGGGGCAGTTGGTCAGTGGTAGTAGCGTTTTAGGTGCATGGAATTCCATGCTCTGGGGAGGGATTCGTCGGTGGAGGTCTCGAGTCGATAAAATCCGGGCTGGACGACTTTAATGATTTTGTATTGTCCTTCCCAGTTAGCTCCAAGTTTTCCCGCTTTCCATTCCTCGGTGTTTGGGAATACCTTGCGTAGGACGAGGTCTCCCAGCTTGAGGGGACGCGAATGAACCTTCTTGTTATAGTAAATCTCGATTTGGTGATGGTAGTTTTGAATTCGTAATAACGCCTGATCTCGTGTTTCTTTGATAGCGTCTAATGCGTCGAGCAACATATCACAATTAAGCGCAACATTTTGGGGCAATGTGGAGCGGCGTAGGCTGATGACGTTGAATCATTGCTACGACCCCGTGCGAAAACGAAAAGGGAGTTCATTTGGTCGCGTCTCTCGGAGTCATTCGATGTGACCATAGGACTCCATTTAACTCGTCGGCCCAGCATCCTTTCTTTAGTTCGAGGCGCTTTTTAATGCCGTCAATGATCGTTTTGTTGGATGCTTAGGCTTGTCCATTGCTCTGTGGATAACGTGGGGTAGACATATTGAAACCGATGCGCCACTTATCGCAGATTATATTGTAGGGGAGCCCATGTCGACAGATGATATTTTTCCAGATGAACTTTGGGACTTCCTTGTCCGTGATACTGGCGAAAGCTTCGGCTTTTATCCACTTGGTGAAATAGTCGGTTAAGACGAGAATGATTCATTTTTGTCGGGAGGTCGAACGGACCGATGATATCCATAGTCCATCGCATGAACAGGTATGGTGCTGTCATTCTTCACAGCGTCTTGGTCGGGCAGTGGATAGTCGACGCGTGCCGTTGACACTAATCGCACCTTTGGGTATAAAGTTCGCAGTCGGCGTTCAGGGTTGGCCAGTAGAAACCATGGTGTCTGATTTTTAGGGCTAAAGCTCATCCTCCCGAGTGGTTTCCGGCAGGACCTTTGTGTGTCTCGGCTATTACAAGTCTTGTTTCCTCACCATTGATGCACCTACGTAGGATGCTGTTGGGGGTTAACCTACGGAGATGCCCATCGGTCAAAACGTATTTGGCACTTTTTGCTTTAAGTCGCTAGGTGTTCCATTTTACGGATGGTACTATACCATGCCCGAGATACTCGATGATGTCGCCATTCTGGTATTTATTCTTCCGCTGAGTCGGTAAGCGGTGTGTCGTCGGGGCTCGTTGTTATGGCGACCGAGGCGATCGGTAAGATATTTTTTGTCTAGTAGTTCGATACTCGACTTCTCGATTCTGTGGATTGGGATTGTCTGCTTCACCTGGTCGCAGAGTCGGCTTCCCAACGCGGCTAACATGTCGGTAATTGCTCAAACTATTTATAATTTTTGTGTATCTTATATTTATCTTATACCACTCTAAAACTATGTTTATATGTTTGATGTAGGGCTATAAGATACACTGTACCTGTAAACGAATCTTCACTCTGCGTGCTAAGAAAAACATGCATATTGGTCAACAGTGTTACATTGAGAATTTCGGTTTGACCCCAGAAACCGAAAAGTATAGAGAGACTAGCCACAAATACAAGCTTTCCATCATAGGCAGCTTCATAGTTAATCCCTGAACATTGATGAGAATTTTCTATCATTAATCCCTTACAAATCAATCATTAATGGAAGTCTTGATTCCAATTTTCTGAATCGTAAGTGTATTTTCTTACATATTCAAGAACCCTGATTTATATGAACTAATATAAAGTTTTGTGGTTTTTAATGTTATTGGTCAAGCAATTGATATCGGTGATATTCAAGTTTTGCAAGTGCTTGATAAAGAAAGGAAGAAGCTGGAGCATACTTTGATAGACACAAAGTAAGATCAATATATTATTTTTAGTCTTACTATATTATAACAATTGAAAACATTTGTTAAATTGAAATAAATTTGCTAACAGTGTTCAACATAGAGCATGTTGTCTTTGGGGTCTTTTTGGTGATCAAATTTTAAATGCTTACCAAATTGGTGAAGATAACATCATTGTCTGTTTGGTGAGATTTGCAAAAATCCCTTTTTAAAAGGGTAGGATTTAAAAATAATAATTAATGTTTCGATTATAATGTTGTATGTGATTCATTACAACAAAAATTTTGTGTTGTAGGACAAGTCCATGTTACAAATGCATTTGAAATATTGTGCTGAAATATTGAAGTTGTTAAACCCAAATTAATTAAGCGCTGGAAGGATACTTGGTATCTTTATCCAGAGAGATCAATAGTGGATTTTATCAGGGCAACTGAGGTTCGTTTTTTTACATATATTCGTTTTTTTACATATATCCGTACGATTTACTTAGCTGGTATGCAATGGACACAATCCCTAACCGAAAATTGTTTTTGTTAGATTGAGAAATGCATTGTTAAGGCAACAATTTTAGCAATAGACACAAACCTGAAGAAGAGTAGTTGGAGTATGCATGGGGATTGCTATCGTATAGACATTCTATGTTAGCAACCATGCTTTTTTTTATCTTTAGGGTGTTTTCTTTTTTTTTCTGCATAAACTATGTTCTTGTTTCAAGTGGTCATTATGGTCTTTATTTTTGTTTTCAATAATCAAGAGTTATAATAAAATTTTACTTTATTAGATTCCGAGTTACTGTTATTTTGTGTTCACTTTTAATCTCAAATATTATTAACTTGAATGTATGAATTCAAACATGTCATAAATATAACATATTATAATAATTAAGTAAAATAGATTTCATTACTTATTTCTATGACGCTTTAGTTGTATCCTCCCCTAACTTGTGTACCACGAATAATCTTGAAAATATTCAAAAATTTCTATTTTTAAAAGTAAATATTTCACATTTAAAAGAATAGATGCGCATGTGTGTTAGGATCTTAACTTTATTAGGCAACTAATGCAGTTGAATAACTAATTTTTGTTGTGATTTATCATAATATCTTCTTCTTTTTTTATAACATGATATATCAAAATATCTATAACTATTATATTGTATCTAAAACAAATATTATTTATGATCTATCAAAATATTTTAGTGAAACCGTAAACTTAAAATATCGCAATTAACAATTAAAATTTTTCATAATCCTGCTTTTTGTTAAAAATTGAAAAAAACAGAACTTACACTATGAACTTTTTAGATATCTTTTAATCTGCAAATTTAACTGCAGTCAATGAACAACTACGAACCTGTCATCCAAGTCTATCAAAGGTTCTTCTATTATTCCTTTAATGTGTCATATTTTTTTTCAGGATGAAAACAAAGCTTGAAACTCTCCATGGAGTTTCTGACGACCTTATACGTCTACAATCTGGATCTAATCAAACTTGTGTTACTTCCACAACACGCAATGTACCTTTGAGATATATTTTCAGGAGAATAATGAAAGATCTTACTAACACAAAATTAGGTCTCAAAAACCAACTATGACAAATCCAAAAAACAGAGGTGGTCTGTGTGATATATTTGTTATGATATGTGGAGATTTGTTCTCTTATTTAAAGTCTCAACCAAATATTTTGTATACATGTTTTGATATGGAGAATAATAAGACTTTAAAAGGAGTCGAAATCATGAATGTATGACCTTTTACTTCGAGTTTATATGTTACTGCAAAGCTAACTAATTTCATGCTTGAACTAAGTACTTACATCAAAAAGTGTCTAATTAGGGTTACCTCATTGATTTGACTGTCATGAATCATCCTGAAAAAAATTGCAAAGTAAAGTATTTTCGCTACAAATAGATTCATTTAAAGTTGTGAATATATTCTACATCTTTTTTATATATAATGCATACTCTCAATTTTTTATTACAGAAACCTCGAATACATACTTTGTATCATATTAGAGTAAAATTACTTATGTTGGAGAACGTAGAACAACATTCTATAACACTTTTGAACATCATAAGAGTTTCGGAAACATCACTGAGTCAAAATTGTTCGGATAATGTCCCAGCGATGGAAGGTAGTTTGTAAATCCAACAGTTTATTTGTTTCAGTTCTTATTTTATTTAACTGAATTTATATATTTTGCATATTTTCAAGGTACCATGGATGAATATGATGATCTAGACTTTGAATGTATTAGTCAAGAATGTTCTAGTACTTATTTTTCAGATGATGAAAAAGTGATGGAGCTGGAACCAGAGAGAGATAACCAAAAAACAGAATGAGTTTAGTTTATCGCAACGTTGTTTAAGAAAACATGTAATGAACTTTTTTGATAATGACAGATTATGTTGATGGGGGTAATCCAACACATTCTTGTGGTCACTGTATAGCTTTCATGTGGTACGGTGAACGCATAAGCAAAAACAAGTATAAACGAAAACCTATATTTACACTGTGTTGTGGCAAGACCAAGTCCAATTGCCATTTTTTAAGAAACATCTTGTTGTTCTTATGAACCTTCTTACAAGCAATGATAAGCTTAGTAAACATTTTCAGAAGAATACGAGACCATATAATATGTTTTTTTCATTCACTTCTCTTGGTGGAAAAGTGGATAAATCTCTTTAAAAGAACGAGGACCACAAATGTTTCAGATTCAAGGTGCAAACTATCGTTTGGCGGGAAGTTTAACACAAAATAATGGAGACTATGCCAGGTTTGATAAGCTATACATTGTTGACACATAACATGAAGCTGAGAACATATCTAATGTTTTGAGGTAATACAAATAATTATGTTCTGATTATATAGCAACTCTTTTTGTAAAAATAAAGATATATTTATAAATGCATGTGAGTTTTCTATATTCTTCCAGCAAAGGCAAAATTTATTCTTTAGATGATAAGAAGGATGGGTTGAAGCAGGAAATTATTCAATCGATTATCAGTATGCTGAATGTTGTCATCCATAGTTAAGCAGTTTCGATCAGCTAGAGAGAGATTTCAAATGGATTGACAAGACTTTCCATATGCGAATTGTTACTAGAAGTGACAAGGAAGGAATGACATATAGTATGTCAAAAGCATCTTAGATTGCTGCATTGATTCCTAGGGATGTTAATTTAGGAATGGATAAGCGAGATATAGTTCTACAACATAAGCCTGGACTACTTTGAAGGATCGACGAGATTCATATTTCCTATCTAGCACTTCAGTATTTTCTGTTATTTTTGTATAGTGAAGATGGTTTCAGGTTGGTATCTAAAAAAGGTGTCACAAAAGCTTCGAAGAAGCTGAAAAAAATACTATTAGTATGAGACAGTTTTTTGCTTAACGGATGCAACAGCGAGAGAATGAGTCTCATGTTGTGCTTTATTCAAGAAGGTTATTTCAACAATTCTTGGTTGATGCCTATACTACAATAGAATCTAACCAACTCAAGTATCTGATGCTTAACCAAACATGCTTGCGTTCAGATAGTTACGACTCTATCAAAGAGTTAGAAAATGCTGGCAACTCTGATATGAATGAACAAAGTCAGCAGTTTTTTTTGCCAGCTACTTTTACTGGAGGTCCTAGGTTATGATCATACATCTTCATGTTATTTGATGTCGTTTTTTTAATTTTTGACATGACTTATACTAAGTGATGATGACAAGAAACTATATGCTCTTATAGAGATTGAGAAGCTTATGAAAAAAAATGAGAGTTCACTTTCATTTATGAGTCTACGCCAAGACTTCCTGACAATGCCAAACTAAATTACGATCTACAAGAGTTGCAAGCATCTAATGATAGAGATTTTATGAAGATGACTAATCAACAAAGAAAGATATATGACGAGATCATTGGTGATGTTGTTGAAGATAAAGGCGAATGTTCTTTGTTTCTGGGTTTGGTGGCACTGGAAAAACCTTCATTTAGCCAATTCTTTCAGTTGCAGTTAGGTGTAGGGGAGATATATTTCTTAATAATGCACCTAGATGAATTGCTTCTTTGTTGTTACAAGGCGGTAGGACTGCACATTCCCGCTTAAGAATGCTGATCAATCCTGATGAGTTTACTAGATGTTATTGGTCAAGCAATTGATATCGGTGATCTTCAAGTTGTGCAAGTGCTTGCTAAAGAAAGGATGAAGCTGGAACTTCAATTTTTTTCCGTCGAAGCTGAAGCTTACTTTGACAGACACAAAGTAAGATCAAAATATTATTTTTGCGTCTTACTATATTATTGTAATGCCCCGACCGCCCACGGCTAATGAGCCTCCTATGCCCGCTTTCTCAGCCCGTGGGCCCATCCTGTCAGACGACCGTGCATTAACTTTTCCAAGACTCGGAATCATTGTTTACTGACCCTGCAATCACCACGCGACCTTTTCCCGTGTTTTGGCCTCACTCGCACGGTATCGCAAATCACTTCCTGATAGGTCACCCATCCTTTCACTACTCCAGAATAAGCATGCTTAACCCTGGAGTTCTAAACGGATGTGTGATAGAAAAGGTAAGTCAACTTTGGTGACATAGGTAGCCGAATCAATTCTCTTAAGCCTTTCCACATATCACAACTGGGTATGTTACAATTCACCCCCTCTCAAAGAACGCAACGTCCTCGTTGCACTTCATCCTCGTTGCACTTCACGACAGGTCTCAAGACGCCTCTCAGGTCAGAACCAAGATGGCTAACCAGCTTTGATACCACTTGTAACGCCCCGACCGCCCACGGCTAATGGGCCTCTCACGCCCGCTCTCTCGGCCGTGGGCCCTATCCCGTCTGACGTCCGTGCATTAATTTTCCAAGGATCAAAATCATTGTTTACTGACCCTGCAATCACCACCCCATCTTTTCCCGTGTTTTGACCTCACTCGCACGGTATCACAAATCACTTCCCGACAGGTCACCTATCTTTTCACTATTCCAGCATAAGCACGCTTAACCCTGGAGTTCTAAACGGATGTGTGACGGAAAAGGTAAGTCAACTTTGGTGGTATAGGTAGCCAAATCAATTATCTTAAGTTTTTTTACATATCACAACTCGGGATGTTACAATTATAACAATCGAACATTTTTAAAATTGAAATACATTAGTTAACAGTGATCAACATATCATGTTGTCTTTGGGGTCGTTTTGATGATCAAGTTTTAAATGCTTACCAAGTTGGTGAAGATAACACCATTGTTTGTTTGGTGAGATTTGCAAAAATCTCTTTTTACAAATGTAGAATTTAAAAAAAAAAATTAATGTTTCGATTATAAGGTTGTCTGCGATTCATTACAACAAAAAAATTGTGTTGTAGGACAAGTCAATATTACAGATGTATTTAAAGCTTCTACTGTGATCATAAATCCTACCGGCTCTGTTGTGCTAGATTTTTTTTTGAAATTAGGTATTATTCCATTAAATTCTTACATAAATAAACAATCTTTAGCTACTTCGAAGATTATATAATATTTAGGTTGCCAAAAAATGAACTTGCTCTCAAAGGAAGTAAATGCCAGAAGGATACTTGGTATCTTTATCCAAACAGATCAATAGTGGATATTGTCATGGTAACTAACGTTAGTTTTTTAATATATATCCGTACGATTTACTTAGATGGTATGCAATGGACACAATATCTAGCCCAAAATTGTTTTTGTTAGATTGAGAAATGCATTGTTAAGGAAACGGTTTTCTAGCTTTTCAAGGCACCATGGATGAATGTGATGATCTAGACTTTGAATGTAGTAGTCAATAATGTTTTTATACTTATTCTTCAGATGATGAACAAGTGATGGAGCTGGAACCAGAGAGAGATAACCAAAAACAGAAAAAGTTCAATTTATGGCAGCGTTGTTTAAGAAAACAATCAAGAACCTTCAGAAAAAAAAACTGAAACCAGAATCACCAATTGAAGATGGTAAGTTTAATTACTAAACTTGTTTCTTTAGTTTCAATAGATGAGTTTGAACCTATATTTTTGATAATGACAGATTATGCTGATGACGGTAACCCAACACACTCTTGTGGTCATTGTGGAGCTTTCATGTGGAATGGTGAACCCATAAACAAAAACAAGTATAGACGAAACCTATTTTTACCCTGTGTTGTGGGCAAACCCAAGTCCAATTGCCATTGTTGAAGAAACCCCCTGCTGTTCTTTTGAACCTTCTTAAATGCAATGATAAGCTTAGTAAACATTTTCAGAAGAATACGAGACCATATAATATGTTTTTTTCATTCAATTCTCTTGGTGGAAAAATGGATAAATCTCTTAAGAAAGGATAGGACCACAAATGTTTCAGCTTCAAGATAAAAACTATCATTTGGTGGGAAGCTTAACACCAAATAATGGAGAATATGTCAAATTTGAGATGTATATTGTTGATACATATCATGAAGTTGAGAACAAATCTACTGCTTTGAGGTAATATAAATAATTATGTTCTAACTATAGCAATTCTTTTTGTAAAACAATATTTATAATGAATTTGATTTGTCTATATTCTTTCAGTAAAGGCAAAAGTTATTCTTCAGATGATAAAAAGATGGGTTGAAGCAGGAAATTATTCAATCTATTATCAATATGCTGAATGTTGTCCATCCATATGTTAAGCAATTTCGATTTGCTAGAGAGACATTTCGAATGGATCTTCACAAGACTTTCCATATGCGAATTGTTATTAGAAGTGACAAGGATGAAAGGACATATAGTATACCAACAACACCTTAGATTGATGCATTGATTCATAAGGATTTTAATTAGGAATGGATAAGCGAGATATAGTTCTACAACATAAGTCTGGACTACTTAGAAGGATCGACGAGATTCATATTTCCTATCTAGTACTTCATTTTCCTCTATTATTTTTTATAGTGAAGATGGTTTCAGGTTGGTATTAAGAAAGATGTCACAGAAGCTTCGAAGAAACTGAAAAAGATACTATTAGTATGAGGCAGTTTTTTGCTTATCGGATTTAAGAGCGAGAGAATGAGTTTCATGTTCCACTTTATTCAAGAAGGTTATTTCAACAATTATTGGTTGATGCCTAAATACAATAGAATCTAACCAACTCAAGTATCTGATGCTTAACCAAACATGCTTGCGTTCAGATAGTTATGACTCTATCAAGGAGTCAGAAAATGCTGACAATTCTGATATGAATGAAAAAAGTCAACAGTTTTTTTTGCCAGCTACTTTTACTGGAAGTCCTAGATACATGAGAAATAACTACTTGGACGCAATGGCAATTTGTCGGCATTTTTTGTTTCCAGATCTTTTCATCACATTTACATGCAACCCAAAATGGCAAGAAATTACAAGATATTTTGAAAAAGGGACTTGAAACAAGAGGGCAGAGCATAAAATATATGTCGTGTGTTTAACATGAAACTCGATTCTTTGATGAATGATTTGAAAACGAAGAATATTTTGGGAAAGACAGCATCGTGTAAGTTTATTATCGTCTCCTTTCTAGGTGTACATCATTACTCTTTTATCCAAATTAATATATATATATGGTATTTATACCACTGTTCATGTTCTAATTATAGATCTGTTTTATTTTGATTTTTTCAGCTATGTACACTGTTGAGTTTCAGAGAAGGAGTCTACCACACACTCACATTCTGCTTTCTATGCATTCTTCCTCCAAATTTTCAAAAACAGATGACATTGATATAATCATATCAGCTGAGATCCCATATAAATCATCTGATCCTTCTCAATACACTATTATTAGGGATATGATGATTCATGGTGTGTGTGGCGCTGCTACTATGAATTCACCATGTATGGAAAATGAAAAATGTGATAAGAATTTTCCTAAACCATTCGTTAAGATTACTACTATGAATAAGGATGGATTTCCGGTGTACAGAAGACGTGATCAACCTAACCGTTATGTTGAGAAGAATGATTTGAAATTGGATAATAGATGGGTCATCCCTTACAACAACAAAAAATTTCTTCATGACCGATCTCACATTAATGTAGAGTGGTGCAACCAAGCTGGTTTTATTAAGTATTTATTTAAATACATTAATAAGGGAGCAGACCGTATAACAATGGCTGTTGAACTACCAGGGCCGTCTAACACCAACCCGGCAGTAGGTAATGGAGTGAAGTTGTAAAATAAATTGTGGTTGTTAAGAGAAATTGTGATTGTAAAATAAATTAAGGATTTCTTTGATTGCATGTACATTATGAACTATATTATATATTCATAATTTTCACTTCTTAATATTATGTTAAATATGCGTGCTAACCTCTATATTTATTCATTTTTGGATATTTTTTTGCTTATGAAAGTGCTTGGAGGATTTATTAAATTTCCAATAAATTATAGATCTTCAGCGGTTGAAAAGCTTACATTCCATCTACCAGGAAAACATAATATTATATTCAAAGAAAAGTAAAAAATAAAGGACGTTATCAGCCGTAAACTCATCGAGAACACAATGTTTTTGCCTTGGTTTGAGTTGAATAGAGTTGATGAGTTGATTCTTTTGCTTGGGCTCTTTTATATGTTCAGATTCCCAACTATTACACATACTCGAAGAGTCAGAAGAAGTTCAGTAGAAGGAAAAAAAGGTTTTAGTTTTGGAAGAACTAATTACGCCCCACGTAAGAAAGAAAGCGCTTATTATTATTTGAGTGTGTTGCTGAATGTTGTCAGAGGTCCTACCAAATTTGATGACCTTCAAACCTATAATGCTGCACTTTACGAAGAATACAGAGACGCATGTTATACTCGTGGATTATTGGATGATGACCAGGATTATATTGATAACTTAGTGAGGCGTAGTTATGATAGTTCTGCAAGCGTTGTGCGTGACCTTTTTGTTCTAATGCTTCTGCTAGAGAGTGTGTGCCAACCAGAAGTGGTTTGGGAACAAACTTGGGAACTATTATTTGAAGATATTGAGTATAATCGTAGAATTTACTTCAATAGACCAGGTACGTATCTCCATCTTTGGTATTATTTCATCTTATAAGCGTCATTTGAGATAGGCAAAGTTATGATCATCCAACTTCATCTTATTTGATATTGTTTTTAATTTTTGACAGGACTTATACAAAGTGATATATGATGACAAGAAACTATATGTTCTTATAGAGATTTAGAAACATATGAAAAGAAATGGGAGTTCATTTTAATTATATGAGGCTATGCCAAGACTTCCTGACAATGCCAAACTCATCGAAAATGTTTTGATCTTGGATGAACTAAATTACGATCTACAAGAGTTGGAAGCAGCTCATGATAAAGATATTCTGAAGAGGACTGATGAACGAGGAAAGATATATGATGAGATCATTGGTGTTGTTGTTGAAGTTAAAGGCGGAATGTTCTTTGTTTATGGGTTTGGTGGCACTGGAAAAACCTTTCTTTGGAAAATTCTTTCAGTTGCGGTTAGGTGTAGAGGATATATAGTTCTTAATACTGCATCTAGCGGAATTGCTTTTTTTGTTATTACAAAGTGGTAGGATTGCACATTCCAGCTTTAGCATACCGATCAATCTTGATGAGCTTACTACATGTTCATTGGCTCATGGATCTGATAAAAACTAATTTGATAAAGGAAGCATCACTAATTATTTGGGATGAAGCACCAATGATGGACAAGAATTGTTTCGAATCTTTAGAAAGAAGTTTAAATGATCTTATGGGGAATCACAATAAAAAGTCTTTTGATGGGAAGGTTATTGTGTTTGGAGGTGGTTTTCTACATGTAATTCCTCTGATTACTAGCGCTGGTAGGGCTGATATTGTGTTGGTTTCCATGAATTCATCATATCTATGGGAACATTTCAAGGTTCTAAAACTTACTAAGAATATGATATTCTATTCAAACAATCCGACGGATGAAGAAGCGAGAGATCTGAAAGAATTCTTAGAGTGGATTTTGGCTGTTGGAGATGTGAGACTAGCAGAACCTAATGATGGGAAATCATTAATTGATATTCCAAAAGAGTTTTTAATTATGGATCCATAAGACCCTACAGAAACTATAAGTCATGCCATATGTGGAGATACTTCTTCATTAAGTAGAATGAAAGATCCAAAGTTTTTCTAGCAGAGAGCAATATTATGTCAAACAAACGAGGATGTCAATATGATTAATGATAATATGTTATCTAAACTTGATGGTAAGGCAATACTTTCTTTGGGCAATTCTTTTTTATTCCAAGATATGGAGACTAAATTCTAATATTTTTTCTTATTCAATCAGGTGAAGAAATGATATGTAACAGCTGCGATAGTATTGATCCATCTGACCATACTTCAGTCAACAATGAAGCCCTCAATACCGATGTCTTAAACAGCATTAAATTTTTTGGACTACCAAACCATAGTATTAGATTGAAGATTAGTTGTCCTGTTAGGTTGGTGAGGAATGTTAATCCTACATAAAGTTTAATGAATGGAAAAAAATGCAAATAACTCAAATGATTGATTTTATAGTGGAATCTAGAATAATTATTGGAATGAATGTTGGTAAAACAGCTTATATTCCAAGATTGCTGATCACTCCATCAGATAAAAGACTTTCTTTCAAGATGCGTAGAAGACAATTGCCTTTGTCTGTAGCTTTTGCGATGACCATAAGCAAAATCCAAGGACCATCATTGTCTGAAGTGGACTTATTTCTTCCTAAGCCAGTATTGTCTAACGGACAGTGCGAGTTGCAGCCTGCAATCCGAACTGATGATGGGTTTTTGAAATTAGCTCACCCTCGCTCTCGGCCATTCCACACGCTGCCTAGCTAAGGATATGTTGCTATTTCAAGGGTGATATCGAAAAGCGGTTTGAAAGTTTTGATCATGGATAAAGATGGAAATCCATAAAGGAAAACCGGAAATCCATAAAAGAAAACTTTAAATGTTGTTTTCAAACAACAACCTTAGCCAAGAGGAGGAATGACATAGCCAGCAAAAAATTTCAAGTTTAGTCAATTTATTTATTTCAATGAGTCAAACTGGTGTTTATGTGATTTTGCGTCATTTGAACTATGTTGGATTACATTTATTTTAAATTTTTTGAATTATTCTCGAATGAAACATGGCGCATTGGTTAACCAATTGGGATGATAAATAAAACTATCTACAACAAAAACAGAGCTATTAGATTAACCATAGAACCAAAAATACCAAAACATATCCGAAATCAGAGGAATAAGTGACTAGCTAAACAGAGAAACAAGAAGAACTAACGAGACACAGAAACAGAGAATCACTCAATAAACAGAGACATGCTTAGACTAATGCAAAATAGTTAAGAAAACTATGTGTAAAAAAATAATAACTAACCTTTAGTTTTTTTTTCATCTGTATTGAGTTCTCCTTGCTCTTTGTTTCTTTAATATGTCCATGTGACAGAATATGCTCTTAAGAGAGATTGCTAAGAAGCTGGCACAAAACAGATATTAAGAAGTCAATTGCTAAAGTATAAGAGTTAAAAAATTTTATAGTCTCAAACAGATAAAATGTGAAGTGTATTAATATTGATTATCACACTTAACTTTGTTATAAGCTATCTCGAGTTTGTCTCCTACTCTTCATATGGCTTTTAAGATGAAACTTTCGTAACTTGTCTAGAAACATATCAAGACGCCATTATTCATGAACATCACATGATTTTTCAAAGCTGATTATACAAGTGAATACAATGAATAACAAATCTTAGAAAATTAAACATGAGTAATCTTATCTCTGACATTCGCAATCCCTTCTATATGGGAAACAAAACCAACAGTTTAGATCAATTTTTTGTGATAAAAATCTGGTAAAGATCAAAGAGATAAGAAGAAGTAGAAGACAATACGATTTACATGTATACATAAACTTATGTTTCGGTTGCATGTCTTCAAAGAAGAAGTAGAAGACAATACGATTTACATGTATACATAGACTTATGTTTCGGTTGCATGTCTTCAAAGAAGAAGTAGAAGACAATACTATTTACATTTTTTAAATGTTTAGTATCTGTCAAGGTAAACTAATAACACATGTAACAAACACAACACGTGTGTATCAAACATAAATTGCTTCTAATCAGTGAGATAATTGAATGGGTGCATGATATCTGGTGTTTTATTGTTCTAGTATGGCATAAATATTCTAAAAAGTAATTATCAAATTAATCATAATTTTAATACATAAATAATATTCTTGCCAAGAGAGAACATGTGTAGTACTTAGAGATCGAATCCACACAAATCAATGGCACATAATATTTTTTATTTCTGAACACTAAGCTAGGTGAATATATATTAGTGGTGAACAATTGATTAAAGAAATATTTCTTATCAAGAAGTAGAGATGCAATATGGAAATATGTTGATAATGAAAACATGCTAATAATGCAAATATGGAAATATGCTAATAATGAAAATATGGAAATATGCTAATAAACTAACTAGACGTAAATGTAAGTCTGCTAGATTTAGAGTTTCAAGCCTGATTGATTTATAGGGAATAGGAAGCACGAAAATATAAACATTATAGAACTCAAATATTAACTATTCTGACCTTTTTAACTCCAACTCTCGTATGCGAGCAAAAGAAAAGACCATCGATCGACGGCTAAGGCCTGATGTCGATCGATGGTGAAATCAGAAGGAAGTGTGAATGAGATTTGATAAATCCACCACACTTATTAGAGCAGCTCTCGCATGCGCCTAATAACCTAGTTCAATGGAGTCTATTCTGGCACATAACTTACTCTCGTAATCGTCCATGTCCTAGTTTCGAGATCCTAGTTAGCTACTCTAGAATGCAAGAATGAAGAAAAACGCAATTGATGGTTTTGAACTTAACCTAGCAATCCTATATTTGGACTAATCCATGATTGTTGTCATTCAACTTTAAATCTAGCTGATAACTACTCAGACATAATTAAAGAAAGGACAATATTCTGAATATAATGCATAGATAGAATATTGGGGTTCCAATACAAATCTCCTTAAGGAGTTATGAATCTTCTCCCCTAAAAACCCTTAAACTATAATAGAAAACTAAAAATCCTTGTGCACAAAACTCTGCACTTCATGCACACAGGAACCTCTCTCTTCACCTCAATACATAAGGCATAAATATAAAAACCCTAAAACATACGTCAAAACTCGTCCAGGGCATTTTCGTTATTTGTCTCTAACTTGGACTCTGAATCGGTTGTCTGCGATTTGGACATCGATCGATGGCATGTGTGCAGCATTGATCGATCTTGATCTTTTAACATTGGTCGACGCCAAGGTTGTGTTGTCGATCGAATACTGCCTTGTACTTCGACTCCTTAAATGATCAATTTTGGATTCTTCTCCTCTAAATGTTTCAAAAGCTCCAAGTATCTCCATATATCTCCAAAACGTTCTTGGACTTGTAAATACTCCAAAACATAGCCTAGACACACATAATAGATCCTAGATAGAACCTATAACATGGCCTAAAACTGGTAATAAATAGGCTATATCAACTTTCCCAGATTTAACCTTTTGCTTGTCCTCACGCAAACCAGGTATGTGAAAGAGGTTTTGAAAAGCGGAGACTCACATAATGTCTAAGTATAATTGTCACCCTACTTTGTTGCAACCACATCCTATCAAGTCAATCACAAAGAAACTTCATATACACTATCCTAGTATAGCAACCAGATTTAGTTTACCAACAACTAAGCAAATACTAGTCTAACTCACCCCTCTACTGATTTCATTTCTTTGTATAAAATACAAGTGTAGGCTTTACCTTGGGAGTATCGATCAAAGGACACATGGACTCTTACCTCTACAAGTATCTGAACAACCATGCATAAAGTCTTCTTTGGTTCATTTCTTCCCCCTTTTCTCTCTCAATCTTTTTAGATCTCAAACTTAATGGACAATTATGCTGCTACAGTCCATCTTGCTATCTTATTTTCGATTTTCTTCTTCTTGTTTTATTTATTTATTTTTTCTTTTGCTTTTTGGGAAAAGTTGTAGGCGAATAGTGGGGTCATCGGTAATGTACCTACCCCTCACTTCCAACAATGTGTGATCGTTTCTCTGAATTAGAATAGTGGGATCATCGGTAATGTACCTACCCCTTTGCATCTCGGGATGTCATCTCAATCTTTTAAGCTTTTAGTTAGATGCTAAAGGGAGAGAAAGGAACCAAAGGTGTAATGACTTGTACCTAGAGACTTGCAGAAAAAATCTGATCCATTGTATACCAAGCCCCAAAGTAAGCAAATAATGTCAGGATTAATGTTGGAAATCAGCGTCGATTTCTTCAAATTTTCTAAGCAAGTGTGATATACTGGCAAGATGATCCACTTTGGTATCTCTAGTAATCTCTGCAAACCAAAGTGTGGTTAGTCAATAATAAATCTTGATCATAGTCCCCTTCTTGAAAAACTTATATATATATATATAGAACATAAGGCTCAAAACAAATTAAATAGCATTAGCGAACCTCCCCTAGACTTAAATAACACTGTCCCTAGTGTAATCCGTCCCAGATTGGTTGGGAAAATTAAATCATAAGTATATAGCTTAAATAGAAAACTTGATACCTTTCTCTGGAAGAGAGTGTCGATCGATGGTAGGCGTGAGGGGTCGATCGATGGTCACAATCCATTGTCGACTGATGGTGCCTCTGTGGTGTCGATCGATGGTGAACTCAAACAGTTAAATAGTGGGTTGCCTCCCACTCAGCGTTTGGTTATAGCTTAAGCTCGACGTTGTGAACTTTTTGACTAGTATGGCGGTGGATCAACACTTAGAAAACAAGTGTTTACATCTTCTTTGCTCTTCTGAAACCATGTACCAATGAAGCGCCTCATTGTCTCATCTCTTCTGGTTTTCTCATTCCTTATAACCTCTGTACCAACCTTCATTGAATGCATTCTCCTTTGTAGGTTCTTAATACTGCGTTGTAGCATTCTAAGTCTGGCAGCTGAAGTTTCTGATATATCCTCCAATTGCTGAGAAATATCTTCCTTCATCATGCTCGGAGAAAAACCAATCTCATCGAACCTATCTTCCAATTGTATTTCTGTTGCGGTCTTCAGTCTTTGGCTTCAATATCGATCGCTGGCCTGATGTTGCCTTCGATCGATGCCAGTCTGTCTACCCGAATCGCATGCGGTCTCTGAACAATATCCAAATCTTGCTTCATCTCATCTATGTGTGTAGTCAAACCGGTGAGACAGTTGTCTATTGGATAGTAGACATCATTCAGCCTCTTGTAGAAATCATCCAGTGACATCTCGAGCTTTGTAGATCTCATGCACAATATCATCAATCTCTGCTCTGCTGTATGTCCTTTGATTTTTCATAGAAATAACGATCTTTTCTGCATGTTTTGGTAAACATATGTAGCTCTGCTCAAACATATTAGCTCTCTCTAGAACTTCTCTGTTGTCTTCAGCTTCCACATTCACTACAATTACATTTGTAACTCGTGCTTACCATTCTCATCTTTGTAGATGTCATACTCATCTTTCTTTTACTAATGGAAAAGTCTTTTGCCCTTAGCATCAAAAGCTCTCGTCCCTTGCTCGAAACACCAGTCGATTGATGGTGGTTTGATCCAGTCGATCGATTGTGGACTTCCTGATATATAGGCATTGGAAAGACGAAGTTTATGTACCTCCAGAAAGGTGTTGTCGATCGACGCACGATGGATGTTGTCGATATATCTAGTATGCTTTGAAGTTTATGAAACCTTACGGATCGTCTCGTTCTTATGCTCCTCAATGTCGATCGACGCTGTAAGATGCGCGTCAATCGATGGCTGCTACTGTCCAAATAAATTACTTGATCAATTAGCCATGATAAGGGCATTTGCTACATCCTCCTTAGATATATGTAGAATTCTACCATAAAGAGCCCGTGCACGTCCTTCTGGGTCTCTGAAACTTCCACTCATTCTGTCTAAGATGACCAATATTTGTATCTTCTGCTCCAAGTTCATGTTTTGGTTCATGTCTAATGTCGTTCGATGGCCAGGATTTGCCGTCGATTGATGATCGATTATCCATTGTCGCGTTCATCACCCAGCCAGCATCTTCTGATGCTAGGCTGTGATATTCAATCAGCTTTTTCTCTCTGTAATCTTCATCGTATCCTTCGTAAGCTTCACCGTATCCTCGGCATGCCAGACGTGTGTCGATCGATGGTGTATGGTGACTGTCGATCGATGCTCGATAACCAAATTGTTGCCCGAAAAGTTTTCTAGCTCCATTAGCCATGGCAAGTATATCTGCTACATCTTCTCTCATGACATTTAGTAGTCTGCCACCCATAGCTCTTGCGTGACCATCTGGATCTCTCAGGATACCTAACTCATCTGGTTGTAGATAACCATATTCCTTCTCGCGTTCTACAGCTGAATATAGTTTGGATTTTTCTTCTAGATCAGTATCGATCGATGGCGTAAGGTTACCGTCGATCGATGTAGATTTCCCGAGTCGATGGAAATTTGATAAACACCAGCCTCTTCCATAGCAATACCATAGTACTCGATTATCTCTTCTTCTCTGTAATCTTCGTCGTACTCGAGGTAAGCTGGGTTGTAACCACCATCTGCGTGGCTGTTATTGATCAGTTCTGGAGTAGGGTTATCGATCGATAACGAAGGGTGTGTGTCGACCGATTGCTGAACTGCAAATGCGTCGATCGGTTGTTTGGGTTGGCTATCAGTCGATGCTCCATCTTACGACCCTTCATTGAACTCATAATCGCAGAAGCATGTGGCCACAAGTTCTGCATCATTACACAATTCAATCAGAGTAGCATTGCTCTTATTCTTGACATGTTCATAGAAAATATTTTCATCAATTAGAGATAGATACAACCTGTTTGATTTGACATTGCAGATAGCTCCCACAGTAGCCATGAATGCTCTCCCAATTAGTAGTAAATATTTCCAATATATCATGATGTCCATCATGTTGAAGTCTACTGGGACTAGGGTGTTGTTAATCTGTACTGGAACATCTTTTACCATCCCTCATGAATTCACTTTGAGCAGTCTACAAATGTGAAAGAATTATTGGAGGGTTCCACTTGCGGTTTCAGCTCATTTGCCATAGTTTTAGCATAATGCTCACTGATGATCCAGTATCACAGAGGGCATTGGGGTATTTGTTGCCCTTGATGAAGCATGGAACCACAAATTTCCCAGGATCACTTTTCTTCTTCAGACAAGTCATTTGTTTCATCTTTTCTATGAGATGATTGAACATGATCTCTATATCATAGTATGTCTCTCTTGCTTCCCTAAAAGGCATCCACAACCTGTGAGTATAATAAGCTTTATCAAAAGGAGTATCTAAAGGAATTTTGAAAACTCTTTTGATAAACATATCCATTTCTTTTTCATTGGCTTCTCTGCGTTGATGTTTGGGGATCTTTTGCTTCCTCTTGGAGTGTCCCTCATCTTCTCTATCAAGATCCATAGCTTAGACGTGTCAGTATTCTGTTCTGAAATCGTTATGGTTGAACGCACAATCAAATTCGCAGTGATGCTTGGCAGTCGAACCCGCTTTCTCATTTGTCAATCGATGCTCAAGTCGCATTGTCGATCGATACCTCTATCTTTATGTTGGTGGATTGTCTCGTGACGGTTTAGATCAACGTTAATCGACTCACACAAAGCTACTGATACTGAAGGAATCATTGTCGATCGATGCTCATTGCTTGGTGTCGATTGACACCAATGCGAACTGCCGAATGCCATGGAACTTTCCATACAAAAATCTCCTTCTTGGACCTTTTCCCTCTTAACTTCCTGTCAAAAATCATCATAAATAAATGCATTGACGTGGTGCTACTGTCCAGCCCTTATTTTCTCCTTGATCAGGCTCTTGTTGGAACCGAAATTCGCACTGTCGATTTCCGTTGAATTAAGAAGGCAGGGTAAACCGTACTTTCCCAGAGGTCTCGGATATCTACTAAACCACATGCAAATACGTCAGAATACAAAATATAATGATCAAAAATAAAGTAAGAATCGAAAAGAGAGAAAATAGATTTCTTATTCTGAATTTACGTATGACTGGTTTGCGATAGAGTTTGGAATCATAAGTTTGTTTGGCTTCCTTTGTCTTGAGCCATTACCTTTGTCAATGAGTAAGGTTAGCCGTTTTCGGAACTTTTTAGAGGTAATATATATGAGTGGTAAATTTTTTGTACGTTTTAGATTTTTCTTAGGTTGGGACACAACTTTGTTGGCTTATGCTCAGCTAGGAGGCAAGAATTTGACTGTTTCTGGTAGCCCCATATCGTCTTGGTCCCCTTTGGAGATGGGAATTTAATCGAACGGCCCTCACGGATTGTATCAACGATGTTCCCATGATTGCATTGTAGATCACTGGTTGGTTCACCACCTGAAAACTTGACGATCTTTATCATTTCTCCAGCTACAACAGTGAGCTTTGCTGATCCAAGAGACATTGTTGCCGGCCTAGAGAAACCATTTAATGGTTTTGGTGTCAAGATGAATTTGGTGTGATTGATATTATTTCTCTAAAGAGTTCCCAGAAAGATCATATCAACCATGTTCTTCGTGTTGATGAGAGTTCTGGCTACGTCGAGGCCGTTATTGATGTGGTTGATCACAAGTCAATCGGGATTGTTTCCCTTTCTTTGAATATGATGCATCATTAGGGAGATGGAGAGGTGGGAACCATTTTACCCTCGTCTCAGATTTTGCTGAAAAGCTTTGATCGACGAGATGGTATCGTGACAGAATTGTTATCTTCCGATGATTATATGAATCCTTCAACAATAACTATCATTTTTACCGTTGCTTGGATTTTCTCCGCGTTTGATGTTCTTGCCGGATCAATCCCATTTAGATGTTTTGTTCAACATGGGCGTCTTATCTGCTTGGCCGAACGGTCGTTCTTGCGGTCGAGATCCTTCAGGCTGGTTATATCACAGAGCTCTCCAGCGATCAGGTTTGCGGCTATATTCGCACCTAGACCTTTGATTTTATCATGAAATTGTCTGCTAGCCTGATGGTACTCGCAGAAGGCGTTTTTTGGTTTTGACGTGTTTTGCATCCAAGAGTTGCCCAAATTTCTCCCACGTTTTGTTCCTAAATTGATATAATAGTTATCCGCGCCATCAATGTCTTGCCCTCATGATAGACGTATCTCTTATTACGAGAGCTCTTATTCTTATTAGTCGTTCCTTACGAATATTTTTCTTTGGTTTCTTAGGAGGCTTATGCTTCTTTGACAAAACTTTCATCTCTTCTTCGTTGACCATGAATTCCAATGTGTGATTTAGGGCATCCTTGATTGTCTGAGATTTTTTGAGTGAGACTCAGGTACTGAATTTTGACTCGTACCGGAACACCTTCTTCAGTGCGTCTGACACTACCTTTTCAATGAATGATTCACGACAACTTTCGACATCACCAATTTGAATCTTGCATGAAGATGTGCAGCGACTGGGTAGATGTTTCCTCCACGTCCCAAATATCGACATCTGATGTTCATATATCCATAAACAAATAGTAGTGTTTAAGAAATTTGAGTAGATTCATCGCAAATTATTGATGAAATTCCGGTTGAGGCAAGAAAACCTTGATATTGCCGTTCCTTGGAGATTTTTGACGAAAACAAGGCAATAGCCAGCGTTTTTTTGTGCTCACAACCTTGTCCATCCATTGTGTTTCAAAAATATTGCAGTGTGCTTTGGGATCGGTTGAGCCATTCTACAATGGGATATCAATTTTCTTACCGGATCTGAGATCCTTGTTTTGCTGATACGAACGGGAAGGGAGTCTTATGCGTTTACTCCAGAAATCGGCCTATTTCGGGCGCTGAGCTAGTTGGATGGTGAATCTAATATTTTATAGCTTTCACTTCTGCTGCAGTCTAAGCGAGATAATTGCAGACATCATAAATCTCGCCGAGTTCACCGTGTTTAGTCTGGGAGCAGAACTCGCACAGTAAAAATTTGTAAAAGGAAACATAAATTTCAGGAAACTAAAGTATCTGTGATGAAAAATATATGGAAGATTTTTTCCTAAAGATTTCAGACCGGGCCTTATGGATACATTATCACTTGTGGATATGTACCCCTTTCTCACTTTTCTGCAAAATATTTCATAGGCAACTTTTTTTATGAGGAAATAAAGAATGTCTTAGACTAGATACCAATGAGAACATGATGCATGGAGAAATTGGTGACAACAACGAGTGAAGGGAGAAAGTGCAAAGAGTTATCAATTTAGGAAGTGGGCGACATGTCTGTTTAAGAAAAGTAGGTGACGAATTATTAGGGCGAGAATGGGCGATCACTCTTGTACAGAGATGTGGGCGAAAACTCTCAATGTATGGAGAAGTGGGCGACGACTCATGGATGGAGAGAATTGGAGACTAATCGTTTCCAAATAAGTGGATGACTACTCTCAACGTATTTAGAAGTGGCGGATGGCTCTTGGAGAATATGAGAACTGGGTGATGATTCCCTCTTCGTTGAGGAAGTGGACGACAAATAATTGACAAGAAGGAGAGAGAGAGAGAGAGAGAGAGAGAAAGAGAGAGAGAGAGAGAGAGAGAGAGAGAGAGAGAGAGAGAGAGACGAGAACTTGATGAGTTTTTTCCTTTGCTTTTCAGCGACTGAAAAATATAAGAAAAGTAGGTATATTGTTGTTTACTTCCCGGAAAAAATATATGTTATATATTCTGGCTTAGAGCACCATTAACCCTAGCACCCCTAATGGGGTGTTTATTTTATTTTATTTTTTTATTTTTTTTTTATTTTTTTCTGATTTAAAAATAAAAAAATAAAAAAAAAGTTTTGCCCAATCATGAGTCGCCACGTGTCGTGAATAGTGTAAGCAATGGTGTTTAATTAGGCAACATAAGCAATGGTGCTTATGTTGGAGGGTGTGATTTTGTGGAAACCAAGGGTAAGAACTCTTGGTTAATGGTGCTCTTAGAGCACCATTAACCCTACCACCCCTAATGGGGTGCTTATTTTTTTTTTTTTCTGATTTAAAAAAAAAAAAAAGTTTTGTCCAATCATGAGCCCGCCACGTGTCGTATATTATAATGTTTATAAAAATTGATGGAGTCCAAAACGATATCTAACTTAGTTTGAAAAATAATGGATCAAAAAATCAATCAATGAATGTTTTATGGCCCATAGTTGTCTAATATGTTTTTTTAAACATGTATATAATTAATCACCAAGTCAAACCATATAATTACTACTTACCAAATATTATACAATATAAATAAAAATTATGACAACACATAGCATAGCATAAATCAATTATTTACATATAAAGAAAATATATTATATACATGTCAAAAAACATAACAAAAATAAAAGTATATTATATCCACATATTATATAACACAAAATACATACAATAAATTTCAAAAGAGGAATACCCTAAGGTAGACCTAAATATGTTTTTGTCTCCAAAATAGAATTAAAGGAAAAAATGACCAAAATAGACTTTATTAAAAGGTTTAAATATACATTTATACCACTTGGGTTAACTAATCTAGACTTAGGGTTTATAGTTATATGGTGGGGTTTTGGAGGTGAGGTTTAAAATTAATTTGTTAAAAAATATTAAAATTTTCGAAGCAAAATAAGTCTATTTTGGTTTTTTTTTCTTAAGGTATATTTTGTGATAAAAACTTCAAAAAGATCTATTTGACAGATTTACCCACTTCAAAATCATATAATATAATCTGAATAATTTTTACTAAGATTTGTCAAAACAATATCACCGCACAGCGCGGGTCCATATCTAGTTGTTATCATATTTTAGAACCTTTATCATATTTCATCTTTTCTATTTTGACCGGATGATGAATGCATGTCAAAGTAGAAATGATGAAGTTACAAAGACATATGAATAACATAAATACATGGAGTATTAACCATGTTTTTTTGTCCAATCAGTAACTTTTAGATCTTGAACACCTTTTCTTGCCTATGTGGACAATTGGTAGAGATTAGCCATACTCAGATTGTCCATGTGAACAATGTATTTGTAAGAGATCTGTTAAAACATGACATGCATCATAAGTATTTTTGAATTATCATCGATGAATTACTAAAATCAATTTACAACTTCCCATATGATCATACTGAATTCACAAGGCTTGAGTACAACATTGCTGCATTTTTTTCTATATTAATGATCCCTACAATAGTCCAAAAATCATGAAACCTAGAATCTGGTGTCATTCCAAACCAAATTACTAAAGTTTAAATGGTACCCTTAATTGAGTCACTGTTAGAAACTCAAATTACCAAATAAGAAATTCTACAAGACCTACAAATTAGGTTAACAGATAATTTAGTTCCAGGGAAGTTACATGTATAACTTTCAGTGATGTTTCTTCATAATAAAGAAAATAATTTATTTACCATGTTTTATTTTTCAAATATGATCTCTCATATAGATCTAATACAATATCCGCTCATTCAATTTTATAGATCTGTATAATCTTGATTTGTAAAGAATAGCTATGGAAAAACTTGACGTTAAACTTGATTTTTTTTTTTGCTTATCTAATTGGAGCCATTCAGTTCTCAATAGTTATTAATAAACAAAAAGTGTAGATTGGATCATGTGTGAACACATTTACTCTTTTCTTTTTTTTTAAATTCAAAACTACTCTCTTATTCTTTTTTTCCCTCAAACGGCTATTCTATTACTCATACTTGAGATGGTCTGTGATGCAAGACCGAAATAGAACAACCAATGAAACAAAGGTCTCTATGAAAAGAACGTGCATTCTTGGCTAGAGCGTCCGCATTCCATTATGCATCCTGGGGATGTGGCAAATCGCAAAGTCTGGGAAACAAAACAGTAGTATCTTTATTGTCTCCAGTTTCGTTGCAAAGCTCAGCCATTCTTGCAGTTCCGATACCATCGCGATAATGTCCTTGCAGTCTGCGCCAAAACGCTGACAGGATGAATATTGAAGCATACACTCCATTGCCCATCTAAGAGCCTCTAATTCCGAGTGAAGGGCTGTCTCCCGCTTCCTTAGATTTTGCGTCCCCATGAGTTCGGTTTTCCCAGTGTAGTCCTTCCATACCCAACCGCTATACTGATCTGTGGAGGTCCAGGAACCATCCACCATACAGATATTTTCAAGACATAAGGTCTGTGACATCTCGCTCTTGTGCACTTGTGGGTTCTGATCGATCGTCTCATTAGCACTAAACCACGCAATACATTCGCTTTATGCATATCGTACTAACTCCATTGGATCTCTATCAATTCCCCTAAAGAGTTTATCCTTTTGGACCTTCCAGATATACCAAATCATCCATGGAAAAGGGCCTTAAAGTTGATACACTGACCAGACGTTTTTCTATATTTCCTAATCTCTTTCATTACTTCCTCACATTCACGGGTCTCCGCCTTACAAAATTAAAGGCTATCATCAGCAAAGAGAAGGTGAGATATAGAGGGTCATGCGCGTGTTACTCATATCCCCATTATCTTTCCTTAGTTCTCGGCATGATTAAGAAGGCTAAGAGCGCTTCCGTGCATAGGATGAATATGAAAGGAGGCAAAGGATCTCCTTGACGTAGTCCTCTTCCTGGAACAATGTTTCCTCTTGGTTGTCCATTTAAGAGTACTTTGTAATTAGCCGAAGTTATGCATCGCATGATCCACCCAATCCAGATTTCTGAAAATCCCATCTTTTGCATAACTACATGGATGAAGGACCATTCCACACGATCATATGCCTTACTCATATCCGTCTTGATTGTCATCCTCTTATTTCCTCCATTTGGTTCAGTTCGCAGCTCATGAAACATCTCTTGTGCAATCATGACATTATCAGAGATTTGTCTTCCAGCAACAAATGTTGATTGGGTTTCAGAGATTAAACCTGGTAGAACTTTTTTTAATCTGTGGCATAGGACCTTAGAGATTAACTTGTAGCTAACATTGCATAGACTAATAGGCCTAAACTTGGCCATCTCGTTTGGTTTATTCACCTTAGGGATAAGGCAAATATTTGTGTCGTTGACTCTATTTGCCATTGTTCCCTCAAGAAGGAATTGGTTGACCATAATGGTTAAATCCTCCTTTACAATATCCCAAAATTTCTTGTAAAACAGTGTTGTCATTCTGTCTGGCCTTGGGGCTTTCTCGGGATGCATCGCGAATAGGGCTAGTTTGACCTCCCATTCCGTAACCGGAGTTGTAAGTTCCTCATTAGATGCCCCGGTAATCTTTCTGGAAACGTCTGAGAGGACCTCGTCAATATTTTCCAGATCAGATGTCTCAAATAATTCTCTGAAGTAGCTAGTAGCAATGGCTACTAGACCGTTGTCATCTTCCACTGCAATTCCATTAGACTGAAAAAATGTGTGTTTCGATCACCTTCTTTAAGCCAGAAGATTCTGCTTTTTTGTTTCCAGAATATCTCTTCCGCCTTAAGAGCATCAGATAATTCCTTCAACGACTCCGTTATTTCCTCAGTTTTAGCATCGTCATTCAAGTATAGCCCCTCCACTTTTTCTTTTAGATTCTCCACCTATTTCCAAGAATTTAGATCATTATGCCTCCTTCATAATCCTAAAGCCTTACGACAACTTTAAATGTGATCCATGAATTTGCATTAGGGGAAAGATCTGGAGATTTCCACCCCTCAAGAATAACTTCTCGCAATTCCTCATTGTCAATCCACCTTTTGTCGAACTTACAGGATTTCGATTTTCTCACAGGTTTTGATAGGATATTTGCAACAACCGGACGATGATCCGATTCCCACAGCCGCGTATAGTTTACCCCTGAGTGTGAGAATTTTTCATGCTAATCCTCATTACCAACAGCCATTTCCAGTCGACAGCGGACTGTAGTTCGCCCTGCTCTTTTTCCAACTCATGATAACTTATTTCCAGAACATGGGAATTCCAGCATTCCACAGTCGCTAAGCATTTTCTTGAAAGATAAGAAAGGGCTATCAGAGCGAGGTCTTCCTCCCACTTTTTCATCGTGACTTGTTATTTCATTAAAGTCACCTATCATAAACCAAGGTCCTACTCTTGTTGTTGAGAAACGCGTAAGACGTTCCCATACTAGTTCTCTTTGTTCTAACACAGGATCACCATACACAAATGTCATATAGACTTTTATTCCATCAATGATTGCCTCAACATCAGTCATTCGGTTATTTGAAAACAAAACATTAATTTGAAAATCTTCTAATGAAAATAAAGCTAAACCACCGCTAAGGCCAATATGCTCCACGGTAAACAAACGATCAAATCATAAGTCGGTCTGAATGTTTTGCAACAATGACCTATTATTCTTTGTCACAGAAAGGAACACAAGTCATGGACGATGCTTCTGACACATCTCGTTAAGACGTCGAACTCTGAGGTTGTTCTCAATCCCTCTACAGTTCCAACTGATCGTCTTCATGGCTCCATAGGTGATGAGTTTTTAGGCTTCATCACTACCTCCTTTTTTGCATGTTTGTCTTTAGCCTCTTCACACTGTGTCACACCCCCATCCGAAGTTGATCCCACAGCCTTTGATTCTTTGCTTGGAGATCCCCAACGAAGGAACTCAAATCTCTTGCTTGGAAATCTCAAAGGGGCAGTCAACTTAGCGCATGTCTTCCTCACTCTAGACGCCTTTGTACCTGATTTCGACCTCCTTTGGACGACATATAATGGTTCTGCCCATTTAGTTTCAGATTCCAACAGCTCCCCTCCTAGTAAATCATCTTCGTTGGGTTCAAAGCCCAGCATACCATCATCTTGTTCAGTCATCTCCATGTCATCCAAAGCCCCAATTATCCGATCCTCCTTAGGCTCAGACGCAAGCGAGGGTGAAAAGGAGACCGCCCGAGCTGCTCCCTTGATGCGGGTAGTTACATTATTCTCCATAGGATTGTCCCCAGCAGATGGGGTCACAATCTTACTCGCTAACAACCTCCCTTGTCAAACATCCCCACTCCGCTACTGCTCCTCATCCATGAAAACCAGGGAAAGCTGCACTTTGTTCATAAGGAACAATATCCAATGTAGCAGCACGTATGTCATCACGGGAAGTACTTAAACCCCCTTTCCAAGCATTCCCATGAATATCTGGGCGATTCATACCCTCCTCATTTGCTATATTGGTTGCTGGTTTTGCTTTCCATCTTTGATCTGCTCTGTGATGATATGTTTCATAGTGATTTCCTCCGTATCTCTTACTTTTATAATGGTCATGACGATTCCTGGAAGCTCTGTCTGGCCGATCCTCCACTCAGTTAGCGTATCCCTCCCTATAAAGATGTCGGCTACCACAATCTCTCTCTCATATGCCTTGTCGATCCAAGCTAGCTCTTCTATGATCCAGATCTTTCCATTGTTGCCAGGATGGTCGAGACGCATATGTATTATCATACTCCACATGTATCTAAGGGTACTGGGAATGTTTCAAAGATGGAGCCTGAACTCTAGAAAAGACATCAGAACGCTCTGTTGGTGGTTATAGCATGTTTTGGATAGTTATAGTCGAACAGTATCCTTTCTCATGGGAAAGTAGTCCACAAATAGTACAGTGCTTAAAAAACATGTCATATTTGATTTCGATGGTAACTTCATCCCCTTCTGGTGATTGGACCTTCCTTGAGAACTTTAGTGGTCTACGTGAATCTATCTCTATGAGCATACGACCTCAGAGAGCTCCAGTGTATCAACATGTCCAATTCTCCCACCAATATTCCTCAGGTATTTGTCTGTCCATAGATGTAAAGGAAAGCCAACCAATCGAACCCGAAATGGGATTACCCAGGGATAGTCATCATGAACTATAGGTTCCCAGCGGACCAACACGAACATACAGAAGTTGAAATGAAACGGGCTCTGTCGAAGAAGAGAGTTGAGATCCTCCTCGGAGCTGAAGTTAAAAAGAAACTTTCCATTCCCCAAGTCATTCGCAATGATCCTATCTTGTAAGCCCCATTGAGATGGCATTGTTTGAAGAAGCTTTTTCACTTTTTGTTTCTTCGGGTTTAAGATCTTGCCTATTAAAGATAAGCAAAATTCCTTAATGACGAAAGCATCGTCATGCTCCGTTAGGATTATGATCTCATCATCGTCTTCATATTACACCCCTTTGCCTTTGACATCTTGTGAATGACCGAGCCTCCTTCGTGACGAAGACCCCATATGAGGGACTCACCACTAAACCACAACCGATGAGTCGTTGGTTCGTTGAGAACAGCTGGTACACCTTGGTGTACCGTAGCTAAGTGGATGTTCAAACATTGAGTATTTGAATTAATCAAAACATAAGAAGAATGGATCCAACACCGTGCTTAGGGGAGTTACGTAGAAACATTCAATCAGCAATGTTCCATAGTCAAGACACAATGGTGTTCGTAACAATCAAACCATCGAGGGATGGATTAGCGTTACAATAATGCTTCGTGTGGTAGCTGGAGCCATAGGAGCGTCGAAGCAGATGTCGTCGTTCTTCTATTCTCTAGGGTTTCCTGTTGCGACGACGACAGTTGGTACAAGACGGCGACAACGAGAATTGCAGAGGTGTTTTGGAACAGAGAGATGAGCGCAAGGATTGCTGGATCAAGAGACAATGATCTCTGTGATCTGATCAACGGAGAAATACGGTCGGAGAGACAAAGTTCTCTGTATTCATATCGCCGTCGCACTTCTTCTCTCTAGAATTAGTAATTCAAGACGCTCTAACTACTCTCTTATTCAAGAACTGAATTTTATTAAAAATCATATATATAATAGGAGATTTTTCTCTTTTCTTAGAGTGTCCAAGTTGGCAATTTTTGTGGGTCTCACTTATACAAGATTCTTTCTCCGACCAATGATTTATCCCTTCGACGATGAACCCTTGCTCTTTGAACCACTGCTTTCAGTATCCTATTTGAATTAAACGCTTCATCTCCCATATATCTTGATCCCCCCTCTCCACTCCGATGATGATCTGTTATTCTGTCAAACGTTAAGCGTCATGAACTTTTAACTCTTTACCTCCCCCTATCTCTCCATGTCCCCTCTTTACTCTTTACATCAAAATCTCAAGCACTTTGAAAACCCAAAACAGAGGGATCCATAAAAATAGTTGAGGGCTGAGTGAGGAATCCAGAATCTCATTCATGCTATTGAATTTCTTTTTCTTCAAACCTTTAATCCTCGAGAATGGTGTGTAAGACACTCCAAGACTGATAGATCGGAAGGTAAGCTTATATACCTTTAAAACATTTGTACTGTATATTGGTCAAGAATATAATTTTATTATGCACCCGTTTGTAAAAGTCATCACATTTTCAATCCAGGACAACGTTTTTAATCATGACCAGTTCAAAATCGAAGTACCATGTACTGAAGCTAGCATTTGTTAGGGAATTCTTGGTTTGGTATATGTTGTAAGAATTTACCCTACGCCAATGAAGGGAACTTCTTTCTTAAAAAATTGTAGGCTAATATCAGATTTGGTTGTCGTCATTGTTTCTACTACTTGTGGAGGAAATTCCTTTGCTTGTGCTGGTCAACCGGTGAGCACACACTTACTTCACAGAGCTTGTGCCTTTTAATAATTATTCGGTTAGAATTTGATTAGTTTTCTTCCAAGAGTGCAGAGACAGGGTTTTTGGCACTTGAATGATCAAACTGTTACAGCACTATTTAACATCGAGACTACTTACATGGCACGCCATTACTGGGTATCTATTGGCTGAATGGACCAGGTGGGTTAAGCTTTGTCAGTGAAATGGTTCAGGTAGCATACATCAGCTTTCGTTCTTAAAATTTCCTCTTTGAAAACAGCTCTACTCCCATATGTATGAAAGTTTCATTAAATACATGTTTCTGTAACGCTTTATAAAATATGTGTTTCAACCGCAGCTTGGGAGTTTCAGCAGGAGAAGCTTTCCCACATGGTTGAGACGATGGGCGGATTTAAAAGAAGGAACAGGTGCCAACTGGAAACCTTCACGTCACCTATCCAAGTCAAATAACCTGGTTACTACGACTCTGTAATACTATGTTCTGCAAACTATTTGACTTAAAACAAGTCTCAACTAATGTCTCCTCAATTGTTTCAGTCAAGACCCAGAAAGTTGATTTCCTGTGTAAAGCTCAGATCATTGGTGTTCTGCAGCAAAATAGTTGGTTTTACGTCTATTGCACCAGTAGCAGAAGGAAAATTATAAAAATCGGGTACTTCACTCCGGTGCAACAGATGTGTATCACCAAATATCATCAATGTCATCAGGTACCAAATAGTCATACTTAACTTGAGCAGAGCCATATTCAAGTTTCATAAACCATTCCCACTTAACGCACTGCATCTCAGGTATGGTGTTGAGTTGGTTGTTGCCCATAGCCACGACTGCACTACGTTTGTGGTCCCTGACACATAGATGAAAAAATGACCAAGAAAGATGAAACATCACTGGCTCTTGGTGAAGTAAGCTTCCACAACAACACTCCATTCATCTAACGTTTCTTAGAGGGTGATGGTTACTCTCATTAACGAACTAAGCTTGAAACTATGACAGGCGAGTGTAGTAGAGGGTACGAGCTATCAAGATGACTGCAAGAGCTTGCTGGCCAGAAATACCTCTTTCAAATTCGGGTAACACCATACAGTTTTACTCCAAACCACCTCATATTCAAAGTCTCTGCAATCACTGAAGACGTGTTTGTGAACACTCAGTCATAGGTTATCTACACTAAGTATTCACTATATTCTCATCTGTTCTGATGTATAATAACCCATTTGTCATGTTAGTTTTAGTGTGAAATCAGGAAAAAAGCTCCACGTGTGAAAAAAGAAAGTGGGCATAACAAAACAAAAATTTGACAAGATATTTCTAGTTGAAACGCACCGTTTTGGTAAAAGGAGATATTTGAGGCGATTTTGAGTGCCATTGTGACAAGGGTTTCTGATGAATTTGGCTTCTTCGCCAAGCTAATCTGAACCGTCAGAGAGAGATCGAGAGTGTCAGGAGGATCGAGACGGCTCTAGGGAAGTGAAGAATTTGGTGGATGTCAATTTGAAGAAAATGGATCCAAGCTAGGTCTCAGTAGTGCAAGATAAAAGGAGTTTAGAAAAGTACGATGTGGAGGTTAAATCGAAGGATGGTAAGCACAAGGTGGTGATTCCGGATGAGATTCTCTCGGATTCAACTCCGCTTTGGGAGGATTTCATCATCGTGAAATTTTTGGATATAGCACCTCATATAGCTAAAGTCCATATAGTGGTGAACAAGATCTAGAGTTATGGTGATTCGACGTCGAAATTTGAGGTGTATGATGTGAATGCTACGATGATGAGATTCAAGGCAACAAATCAGAAAGCTCGTGAGAAGATTATCAAAAAGGGGATGTGGAACATTGTTGGTGACCCGATGGTAGTGAAAAAATGGACACCAAAACTGAAGAAAAGAACCAATAGGAGGAAGCAATATCGATGTTGGTTCACTTGAGGAACATACCTTTGCATTTGTTTTCATGGGAGGCTTTGAGTTTTATGATTAGTATTGTGGAGGTTCCAGTGCGACTTCATCCAGAGACAATTTCTTGTTAAAATTTTGAAGAAGTAAATTATTTGTTAATGTTGATGTATCGAAGATTTTTCCTAAGGAGTTTGAATTCACATTGGAAGGGAAGGAGTTCACTGCAGAGTTTTACTACCCTTGGTTGCCATCTAGGTGTAATCTCTGCGAGAAATGGGGGCATTCAGAGAAGGTTTTTGTGGTGAAGAAAAGATATAAGAAGTTAGAAGTGAATGGAGTAAAAGTGGGAAGTGATGTTAAGATGAGAAGTGAAGACTTAGAAGGGGCAGTTGAGAAAGAAGTTGCTCAGGAAGAAGTCTCACAGACTAAGGATGTTGGTGATCATGATAAACTGTCAACTATGAGTTCAGTCACCAAGGTAGCTATGGATGTATCTGCTAGCAAGGAGGATAAAAGAAATGTTTGGTCCCTTATTTCTTCAGATAAAGTAGGAAGCGCTCAATTTAAAACTCCACAGAGAGATGCAGATGAAGTACAGATCTCGGCATCAAAGTTCTATGTGTTAAGTTTGGATGTAGTGGAGGATGGTGAAACTCTATTAGTACAAGGGGATGATGAAGATATTATGGAAGTGGATGCAAATGATATTTTGGAAAATGATTTGTTGTAAGAGGGGTTATTAGAGCAGAAAGGGAAAGGAAAAGATAAGGCAGTAATGTAAAAAGGTGGGAAAAGAGGTCGGAAGGCTAAAGCTCAGGAAATTCCTAAGAGCAGAAGGTCTTCTCGACGAAATCTTTAAACATGTCGTGCTTTTTCTGGAATGTGCGCGGATTTAACAAAGTTTTGAAGCATTCTGTTGTTAAGAGTGGCTGAATAACAAGGAGATGAAATTTGGGTGTTTTCTAGAAACTAGGGTGAAAGAAAAAAAATGCAAAGAAGATTTTGAGTTATGTATTTCGGGATTGGTCTGCTATTACAAATTATGAAGAAAGTCAAGGAGGTCGAATATGGCTAGTTTGGAGTGATTCGGTTAAAATGACGCCAGTCTACAAATCAGATAAGGTAGTTACTTGTTTGGTGGAGTTACAAGATGAGGAAGAATTCTTTTGTTCGTGTGTCTATGTGAGTAATCAAGCAGAGGAGAGAAGGGTGTTGTGGGAAGATCTAGCATTTCATCATGACTCTCCTAAGTTTAAGAATAAATCCTGGATGATCATGGGAGATTTTAATGAGATACTAGATGGTGTAGAGAGTACGAGTTTTGCTAATATGGGGAGGGTTCCGGGTGGTATGAGGGAGTTTTAGAGTTTGGTACTTCATTGTCAGCTCACTGATATGGCTTACCAAGGCCTACTTGGTGTAATAAAAGGGAAGAAGGTGTAATTTGCAAGAAGTTGGATAGAGTTTTGCTAAATGAAGAAGCTCTGCATCGTTTCAGTAATGCTTATTCTATCTTTGAACCAGGAGGTTGTTCAGATCACATGAGGTGTAAGGTTCAACCATATCCTCCGAGGGAAAAGATCAAAAGGCCTTTTAAGTACATCAGTGTGATAGGTAGTCTTCCTTCCTTTTTTCCAATGGTACAAGAGTATTGGGACTCAATGGGAAGATTATTCCATTCAACCTCGGCTATGTTCAGGTTATCAAAAAAGCTTAAGGGGTTGAAACCATTAATTAGAGAACTGGGAAGAAACAAGCTGGGCAACTTAACCAAAAGAGCAAAGGAGGCGTTTGGGGTTCTTCGTGTTGGCGAAACGCTACATTAGCAAACCCAAGTGGGGATGCTATTCAAGAAGAGGCTGAATCATATGGCAAATGGTTACATGTTGCAAGTTTGGAAGAAGATTTCTTTAAGCAAAGAGCTAAGTTACATTGGTTAGGTGTGGGGGTCAAAACAATAAGACATTTCATAGAGCCATCAAGTCGAGACACGCTCAAAACATGATCAGAGAAATCAGAAGTTTGGATGGAAGTGTAGCAACTACTCATACGGAGATTAAGCAAGAAGCCGAAAGATTCTTTTCTGAATTTCTCAATCAGGTTTCAGAGAATTATCAAGGTGCTACTAAGGAAGAGTTGCAGAATCTGCTTACATTTCATTTCTCTATTGATAATTGTCGTATACTTGAAGCTGATATCACTGAAGAAGAGATTCGTAAACTGCTTTTTGCAATGCAAAACAATAAATCCCCGGGGCCAGATGGATTTCCTTGTGAGTTTTTCAAGACTTCATGATCTGTTCTTTCTCAGGATTTCACCATTGCGGTGCAGTCAGTGTTTAAGTTTGGATTTTTACCGAAGGGTGTTAATTCTACAATACTTGCATTGATTCCCAAGAAGATAGATTCACTGGAGATGAAAGATTACCGTCCGATAGCATGCTGTGATGTGCTTTATAAGGTGGTTTCAAAAATATTGGCCAATAGGTTGAAGCAGCTCCTTCCTAGAATCATCTCAGATAATCAGTTTGCATTTTTGCAAGGCATGCTTCTTATGGAGAATGTCTTGTTAGACTCTCAGCTCGTCAAATATTATCATAAAGACACTGTCTCTCCAAGGTGCGTAATGGAAATTGATATATCTAAAGCCTTTGACTATGTGCAATGGATGTTTGTGTTGAAGAGTTTAAGTGCCTTGGGATTTCCTGAGAAATTTATTCACTGGATTAAGCTCTGCATCACCAGTCCTTCTTTTTATGTTCAAGTTAATGGGGATCTTGCAGGCTATTTCCAAAGTTCTAGAGGTCTTCGTCAGGGGTGCTCTCTATCACCGTGCCTGTTTGTACTGTGTATGAACGTTTTGTCTAGGAAGATTGATAGAGTTGTTGTACAAAGAAAGTTCAAGTTTCATCATGGCTGCAAAAACCTCTCTCTCACGCATCTTTGTTTCGCGGATGACCTTATGGTATTTGTGGAGGGATCAAAGAAGTCTATTGAAGGAGCTCTCTCAGTGTTTGAAGCGTTTGAAGTGTGGTCTGGATTACATATAAGCTTGGAGAAGTCCACGATTTACATGGCAGGAGTGCCAGCGACTCAAAAGAGAAGTATCTTGTCAATTTTCCCTTTTGCTGAAGGGCAGTTATCTGTGCGTTATCTGCGACTTCCGCTCATGACTCACGCTATGAGAAAGCAAGATTATCTCCCTCTCTTGTAAAAGATCAGAAGTAAAATTAGCTCTTGGACGTGTAGGTTTTTGTCTTATCCTGGAAGGTTACAACTGATAAGTTCAGTGTTGTTGAGCATAGTAAATTTTTGGATCACTGTCTTTCGACTTCCAAGTAGATGTGTCAAAGAGGTAGAGAAAATCTGCTCTGCATTTCTCTGGACATGGCTTGTGCTTAAAACTACTGGTGCTAAAGTTGCGTGGAAAGAGGTTTGTAGTAGCAAGAGTGAAAGGAGGTCTGGGGATAAGGGATTTAAAAGAAGTTAACAAGGTGTGTACTCTGAAACTGATTTGAAGAATATTATCTGGTGACTCTTTGTTGGGTAGATGGATCAAAGATAACTTGCTTAAAGGGAAAAAAAATTGGGAAGTAAATTCAAAAATGCAGATGGGCTCTTGGATGTGGCGCAAGATGTTGAAGCTGAGAGATATGACTAAGTTGTTTTATAAGAAAGCACTAGGGAATGGGAAAAATACCTCTTTCTGGTCTGATAAATGGCCAGATAAGGGTGTGCTTTCAGACTTGCTAGGTGATCGGGGCATCATTGATATGGGTGTGAGAAAGGAAGCTACATTAGAGGAAGCACTCTCAAATACCAGTAGAAAAGAAGACATTGTAAAGGGATGCTTAATGAGATTGAATCAGAGCTGTGTGTTGTTGAAATTAAGCTTAATCATGTGCAAGAAGATATAAGTCTTTGGAAAAGGAAGTCAGGTTTTAAGCAGAATTTCTCAACTTATGAAACCTGGTCGTTGTTATGAGAGAGTAAGTCTCATTGCAATTGGGCTCGTGGTGTTTGGTTCTCTCAAGCTACTCCTAAGTTTGCTTTTACAGCTTGGTTTTCTATTCATAACCGGTTGTAAAAACGGTAGACAAAGTTGCAAAATGGAGTCAGGGGATTGACACAACTTGTGTGCTTTGTAAGAATACCACTGAATCGAGAGATCACCTTTTTCGAGTGTACCTACACTGCTGGGGTTTGGGAACACATTGTCAAAGGTGTCTTCCGCAGCTCTTTCACCAATGTTTGGTCTGAGATTATGATTAGTATAGCTGATGAGACAAAGGAGAAGATGACTCTGTTTTGTACCAGATATGCTTTTCAAGCTATCTTGTATGCAGTTTGGCGTGAGAGAAATAAGATTAAACATGGTGATAAGATGCTGCCATAGTCAGTGCTTCAGAGAATGATTGATAAGGGGATCCGTGATAAGATCAGTCTAATGAGAATGAAGGGAGTAAAGGGGATGGAGAAGCATGATGCAGTTTTGGTTTCAAACTAGATTGTAAATAGCTTTTCATTTTGAAGGGTTATGAGTTGAGTTTGGGTATAGCTCCTATAGTATAAAGGTTGCACTTGATGTATATAAAGGCTTTTTGATGAATAAATTTAACATTCATCCAAAAAAAAGTGGGCATACAAAAGGTTCTGCTAGCGACCCAAGTGATACAGTTTCGAAAGTTATGGAAGTGGATCAACCAAAACCACCCAACTTTTCAGACAAACGAAGAACCGCAATCGCCTCTGTGAGTGAAAGTCGGAAGTGAAGCAAGCCGTCGTTCCACTTACAGTTCGTAGACTACATTACAATCTCTATGCAATAACTATATCACTTTTTTAGTTTGGCTTTTTCGAATTTACGGCAAACTAGCTCCCACTCGGAGATGACCTTTTTTTCTTTTCTGAAAATACTCGGAGAAGACTTATTTAGATTTTAATTAAGGGAACCTTGACGTGTATTTGAATCTTTGAAAAACTATCGTGTGGTTTAGTATATTATGATATGCATGAACAATGTGCACATGAAGCTTCACTTCGCTGGTAATGGCTCCGCTATAACCCCACTCATATGAAAAAAATGTGCTCATGAAGAAACCAAAAATAAAAAGTATTGCTAACACAGTATATCATTCAGTTGTCTACTCAAAAAGAAAATGTACAACCCCGCGCTTGCGCGGGGCCCGGCTCAGTGTGTATAGTGAGAAAAATGTCTATTAGTCTGAAAGTGCTTTTTCGTATAAACATACATGATTAAGTGCTTTTTAGGTAATCCACTCATATAAATGAGATACTACCTAATAAGGTTGTTCTAAGATTTGTAACATTATAACATCAAGTCAAATATACCTAAATTTTCTATTTTTACCTATGAAGAATGCTCTCATTTCATTTCTATGAAGTCATATTCGCAAGAAAACCAATAGATGCTATATGATTTACCAAAAAAATGAACAAAAAGCAAAGCTTTAGGTGATTTTAATCAAGACCACAATTACAAAAAGCATCAGTTGTCCCTAGATGATTGGTCAATCACCTCTCTACTATGACCGTCACCTTCTTGGCCATCATCGATGTGACTTCCTATTTCGATTATTGAGTTGGGCTCAGGTTGAGCAGAAGCTCCTCTTCCATCAGAGTTATTGATGGAAGAGATAAGCTCTAAGTTTTGATGGGAATGGTTTAGAGAAGCTTTTGGGATGAGAGAGATACGACAAAGAGAGCAAGTTGTGTGTGAAGTGAGCCAAAGATCAATGCAGTCCATGTGAAAACTGTGCCCACATGCTGGGATTTTTAGAAGCTTCTCATCTGCTTGGTAGTCTCCAAGACACACTGAACATCTGTAATCAAGCCAATAGTCAAATCAGGATATTCTTACTTGTACTTTCTTACGTTTTTGTCTCTTCAAAAAAACTATAAGGACTTCTGTTAGTTTTCTTGAGGATGTTATAAGTCCAATATTTATATGCTAATAAATGATACTTCCAAATTTCACAGTATTATTCTGCATAAATTGTAAAAACTACATACTCATAAGAACTTCTCACAATCACACAATCTGCAAACCGAAATGCACAATTGAGGTTTTGAATGAGATAATGATCTATTTATGGTCTAATACAACATAACAATAATCATTCTCAGTGCAATGTAAGATACTTAATGGTTCATGTTCAATTTAACCAGAAGGCACATTATCCATTTCTCAATCACAACTTCGTAAGGGACAAGTAACTCAAACGCACTATGGTGAGAACATATCTACTTCCAATAGTCAAAAAATACCATTAGTCTCTTGTTCCATTTTCTCACTTGTTCACGTGCCCTAATTGTCTTGAATAATTTCTATGACTAACTATTTTATGATAAGCTTTTTACAAATATCTGAGTTACGGTGGTGATACCAAAATAAAAAAAAAGTCCTTGGAAATAGTATGATAACTGAATTAACAAGAAAAAAAGAAAAATATGAGAACTCACTGTGAATCATTGATTGAAAAACACTCTTTGAATATGACAATGGGAAGCATCTCTCTCACTTCTTTTCGCAACCCTAATTCAGCCTGTTATGATCCGAGATATTGTTATAGAACCAAAAAATCATCAAACGGTACAAGAAAAAATGAGAGGATAACATCTTCAATAACCCACAAAATCAAAGCAGGGAAAGAAGAAGGAAAAGACATAGAAAATAAAAAAAAAACAGAGAAAGACATTTTCCTAGTGGTCTTTACTAGTTTTGACCATGTGGCACCACCCGAGTTCACTTCTCTTAGAAAATGCATGTTGTTTAAAATAAATGGAAGATTAAGTTACTACCATTGAGAGATTATTGGTGGACACGAAACTATCATCACCACGGATTCCGAGAAAATACCAATCGGCCATGATCCTTATTCGACGAAGGTAAATGACGTACAAGACAAAGAGGACTATGAATGTAAAACAAATGGGAACAGTGAAGATTAAAATGTGGTAAAGTTTGGACGCTGATGCTTCATTTGAGTTATTATCGTTGGTCGGTGGAATGTAAGATTCTGAAGTGGGGTTTTGATTTGGGTCAATGTAAAACATCTCAAAATTCGATCCTTTTATTTTTCTTTGGTTTGTCTAAGATAGTAAAAACTCACGACTCTGAATCGAAGTGAGTCAATAGTGATAAGAAAGAGAGAGGCGAAAACAGTTTTAGGTGAAGTATTTCATGTGTCAGTAAAGAGCATATATATTGTGTTAGCTATTTATCTCTTCAGAGAAGAACATTTCAGAATTATATAACATTAAATATTGAAATTTCAAAATAGGATAGCAACAAATGTTATTAAGGAAATATTGAATCAATTAAATTGAGTACAAAATTGGATAGCAACAAATGTCATATGGTTATTGTTGTTAAAAAATATTTAAGAAAATTTTCTTTTTTTAGTATTGGTAATTAATAGGAGCTAATACACTGTAAGCATGTATAGAAACAGTTGGCTAGGTAGATTTTGTTGATTCACCATTCACACGGGAGTTGAAACTGTTTGAAAGTAATAGACACCTGTTCAATCATTTTTGTTTTCATTTGATTTTCATATCCTAACACTGATTTCTTTTTGGCTATAAACTGTTTGTTTTAGGAAAGGTATATTTGGGTAATTTAATTATTTTGCTTGCACACCTACAAATTGGTTTTAAAAATCGTAAGTATATATTCCACTGTAGATTAAGGAAATGATATCTTATTAGTTGTCATTTATTCATTCTAAACCTGACACATTCTTCGGCCATTTGTGGCCCATAATACAGAAAAAAACATTGTTAATTTTAAAACTTTTTCTTGAAAAAAAGAACTAAGACGGTATGCCCACTTAACAGAAAATAACAATATCAATAATTAGTCATTAATTACTTAAACTACAAAAAGAAAGTATAATCCTCTCAAATATATTATACCTTTTAGTTTGTGCCCTCAGTATTTTTACCCGGTAATGAGTTTCTTATATGCTTTTGACAGAATGTATTATGTATTAAAAGTAGAGGTTGACAAATAAAAAATTAAACTAAGCCAACCTTAGCCAACCAATTCAAACTGAAGTATATATCCAAACCATTTGATTCATGGGTTAACAAATTCGAAGTTTGATTTGATTTTATGTCGAAGAGAGAAACCAATGTATTTATTTAACTAGCTTAATTATATATCAGTGTTAAACTATTCTTATTATTTTGTCTAAATTCAATTTTAATAAACAAAGTTCCAAGATCTTATTTATTAATCAAATGATATTAGTTTTTTTTATGTTTTGTAAATTGGTTTTCTCTAACCGAAAATACATCTGAACCAAACTAAACAAACCTAAATCAACCAAACTTTACACAAAACTGAATCAAACTCAAAGCAACTGATCATTAACTCCGCTTGAGTTCAATTAAAGTTTCAGCAAACAGAATTAACCAAACAATCTGTAACAACCCTCCCCTGGTCAACTCAGCCGTTAACCCACCAGGTTCGAACCACTCACAGGTCTGCAGACCACCGACCCCAACCCCTCCATTATGAGTTCTCACCAACAACCTAATTATGGAGTTAGTGAGAACTCATAATGGAGGGGTTGGGGTCGGTGGTCTGCAGACCTGTGAGTGGTTCGAACCTGGTGGGTTAACGGCTGAGTTGACCAGGGGAGGGTTGTTACACAATCCTAACATGAAATTAAACTGAAATGTCTAACCCTACTTAATACCTCAAAATATAAATTCTTCCTCCTTGTATGCCTTCTATTTCTTATCTTCAATAAAAATTTGTTAAACAGTGTTTTCCCTGATATTTTAGAGGCCTACAAGCAAATTTATGTTAATGTGTTGACCTTTAAAATTATATTCTTATTCTTTTGACAATAATTAAATTCTTTTTAATCATGTATCTTTGTATAAACAAAATATAAAACTAGATAGAATGCAATTATTAACTTGGGCATAAATTTTATTACTTTTTAGTTTATTTTATATTTGTAAGACAAAGCAAATGATTAATCTTTCACATTATGCCACTATCACTTGTCCAAGTTTAGATGAGGTTGTGAAATATAAGACTCAAAGATCTTCAACATTAGTTTTTTACCAAGTCTCAAAAAATGCAGATGATGCAATTGAAGTAGCATCCCACTATAGTAGTAATTCTATGCTAATGCCACAAATGTCAAAAAAAATTAAACGTAGAATTATCTAAAAACTATTTTTATTCACAACAAAACAAATGGTCATTCGATTACTCTAACAAGAAGTTCTGAGAATCAAACAAGAGGTGATCTGGGAATTCAGATCGAAATAGTACAACAAACAAAAAAAATTTCATATCTAAAGATATAGCAGTTCTAGCTCATTATCAGCAATTTCATTTTAGTGACGTGGTGTATAAAAATCTTGAAAGATCAAAATCTCTTTTGTACCTTTGTTATTTCCTTCAGCTTCGTTGAGAAGTTTGGTCATGCTTGTAGTTCCCTAATCATAGTGATCAAATCTTTGCATTCCGTTCCAAAGTTTTGACATGAGGAGTGACATAACATATTTTCCATCGCCAAATCAAGTGCTTTTAGCATTTAATGCAACAATGACTCCCTTCTTCTTATGTTTCTTATCCCCATGAATTGTTTTTTTTCAGATGCATCTTTCCAAACCCATCCACATTCACCATATGGCGAAGTAGAAGTCCAAGATCCATACATCAAATATATATCATGTAAGCATATGGTTGTGGATCAATGATAATTGGTGTTTGCTTCGCTACATTAGATCCCTCATCTGTCGAGAGCTAAACTTGGCATTCTCCTTCCGCGTTTCTGATCAGCTCAAGAGGATCTCTATCTATGTCTTTGAATAACTTGTCTTTCCTAACTTTGTAAAGATATCAGATTGTCTATGGATAAAGAACTTTATCCAGCCTCCGGATCTTCAAAAATTTTTTAGCTAGAAAAAATAAGCCATATTTTGTGTATGTACTCGAAACAGGGAAGATGTTCAGACTCGAAGGAAGTAGCCGATAAGGCCCATGCTTGCAAAGCTAGTGGTCATTCTAAGATGGCATGAGTGACCGATTTATATGGTTCTCCACATCTTGGAAAATCATTATCACTTCGCATATGACAACATGTGAGATTCTTGGTGTCAGCTACATGAGATCTTATCAGTTGTCATATAAGATGATACATCTTATGAGGAGCGTTAACCTTCCAAGCAAAGTCCTGGAGTTCAGTGATACTCGACTACGAAAAAACCTCATTCTTATGCTTCAGAATATTTCTACCAACCCAATGTCCCGACTTTACAGTATATTAGCCACTCTTCATAAAGCTTTAGCAATAGGTATCTCGATGTGTAGTTTGACATATGGCAAAACTCTGGATTACCATAATGTCATCTGCCACCACATAATTCTACAAAATATCCACATCCCATTCCTTTGAATTAACTCTAATAAAATCACTAACTGACATTATGGGATGAACTACCAGAACATTTGGCATGGCCGACATTGTAGGTGTAGACGGAATCCAAGGATCCTCCCATGTTTTAATCTCGTAACCTGAGTGAACTTTCTGTCTAATTCCCAATTTCAAAAGTGGTCTCTCTGCTGAAATGTTTATCCATAGATATGAGGGGCTATTTGTAGTACTTTCTCGCAAAGGCGAGCTAAGCCTAAAATACTTACCGTGCAAAATTCGCGCTAGTAGAGATTCATGGAATTGAACTAATCTCCATAGTTTTTTTGCCAATAACGCCATGTTGATTTCATGCATCATACGAAAGACAATACCCCATTCATATTTCGGCAAGAAAATTTTTCTCATTTATTCCAGTGAAGACTTTTTTGGGGTGGGGGGGGGGAGGGGGTTAGAACACATCAAGAAATATGCAATGATACTGGATAGGGTCTCGCAAATGTCTAACAGAAGCAAGAAGCTGGACATATTTTACGTCGGAAGTGCTAGTGCTATTGATTTGATTAGCACCTCTTCCCCCCCTTTTTGATAGCCACTGTGTAGACCGCCCATTAACTCGATTTTGCAATCAGTCTTTTAAAAAGGCAAACAGCTTACACTTTTAGCCACTGATATCTTCAGGTATTCCCAAGTAAGAACCCATTCCATTTCATTCTAGATTCTAAGAGAATCTTTGATTGTTTGCTTTACATTTCCAGGAACTCTCTTACCAAAAGTAGAGATGATTTATCAAATTTATGCATAGTCCGGAAGCTTTTCAATATATATTTACTGCTTTCATAATTTCTACATATTCACGGGACTCCGCATTTAGGAAAAAAAAGGTTATCATCAACAAAGAGGAGGTGAGATCTTGGAGGGCTACCGCGTGAAACACACATCCATGTTATCTTCCCTTAATTATCCGCATGATTAAGAAGGCTAACGAGCGCTTCTGTGCATAGAATAAATATGAAAGACAAAGGATCTCCTTGACGTAATTCCATATTTGGTACAATATTGCCTCTGGGTTGGCTTTTCATGATGACCTTGTATTTGACTGATGGAATACACCTCATGACCCAATAAATCCAAGTAGACAAGAATCTCATTTTCTCCATTACAAATCTTATAAAAGCTCATTCCATCATGTCATATGCTTTTATCATATCTGTTTTAATCACCATTCTCTTATTTTTTCCTCCTAGATTTATCTGAATCAAATGAAACATATCTTGAACAATCATATTGTTATCCGCTCTCTGTCTTCCAGAAACAAAGACTGAATGTGTTTATGTGATCCAATATGGCAGAAATTTTTTTTGTGTATGGAATAAGACCTTTGAGACTATCTTGTTGCTCACGTTACACAAACTAATTGGCCAAAATTGAGCCATCTCAGTAGGTTTATCTTTTGGAATGAGAAAAATATTTGTATCATTCAAACCTTAAGCCATACTGCCATCAAGCAGAAATTAATTAACCATACAAGTTAAATCACCCTTCACAATGTCCTAAGACTTCTGATAAAACAAGCAGCATCCCATCTGGTCATAGAGCTCTTTCAGGATGTATCAAAAATAAGTCACACTTAACTTCCCATTTTTAATAGAAGCTGTAAGATTATCATTGATCGTCTCCTTAATAGTATGAGTAACATCTGTAAAGCTTCTTCTATCTCTTCGGGATTGTACAATTCTAAATGTGCCTAAAATAACTAGTAGCAACAACTACCACTCTCTCTTCATCCTCAAACATAGAATGTGAATCATCCATTAATTTTCTTATACTGTTCTTGGCCCGCGTTTCCTTAGTCAAATCCTGAAAAAATTTCGAGTTCCCATCTTCTTCCCGTAACCAAAGTACTCTTTTTTCGTTTTCCATCATATTTTCTCATCATTAAGAGCATCAGATAATTTCTTTACAGCCTCAACTATCTCTTCAGTTGTCGCGTCATTATTTGAATACAAAACTTCCACTTTATCCTTTAGTTTCTCCCCTTGTTTTCCAAATTTACGTCATTATGTTGTCTCCACTAGCTCAATGCTCTATGTCAACTTGTAATATGCGCCATTATATTAGCATAATTTGGAAGCCTATATGAATTTTATCCCTCCAAAATGACACGTCTGATCTCGTTGCTATCTAACCAATGCTTATCAGATTCGAACTTTCTCATTGCCTTAATCCATTTTACAAGAATATTTGCTACGACCGGACGATGATCTAATCTCCACATTCGTAAGTTCTAAACAAAAGAATAAGGAAATTTTTCATGCCAATCTTCATTTTGTACAGCACGTTTCAGACAACATCTTACGGTTCATCGTCCTCTCTTTCCTACCCAAGATTACATATTTCCAGAATATGGTAACTCTACATTCCACAATCACTCAACATCTGCTTGAAAGGCAAAAACGAGCCATTAGAGCGTCGCATCCCTCCCTCCTTCTCATTGTGCCTTGTTATCTCATTAAAATCACTAATAACGAACCATGGTCCAATTCTCGTAGTCGAGGAATGCGTAAAATGTTCCCATACATGATCTCTTCGCTCTAAAACAGGGTCCCCATAAACAAACGTCATGAAGAATTTTACTCCATGTATGACTGCCTCCACATCAATCATGTTGTTCACAAATAGAACACAAATCTAGAAATCATCCATAAAAAACAATGCTAAGCCTCCGCTTTTGTAACACTGGATTCTTATTCTTCGTATCATACATGAATACCACTCCAGGAAGATGCTACTGATGCATATCCTTTAATGTGAAGTCATTCACAATCCCTCGACAGTTCCAGCTAAGTGTCTTCATAGATAAAGATTGGTCAGATTCTGAAATCTAACCCAACCTTTCCAATTATTAAATAACCACCTTGTACTGTTTAAGGGCAAAGCATAGCTTGGTCTGCCATACGCGCAAAAAAGAATGAATAGAACTCACCATACAAAGGTACAGTTACTACTTGGGACGATCAGATTCAGAACTTAGACGTCGAGAAACCACAATGTTGTTGATATTGTATTATGACACAAATAGAAATCAAATAAAATAAGCAACCAACTGATTATCAACGGTAATCATAAACGCAAAGAAATATACTACACAAAGTATTAAAGCAATCAATAGCCAACGAGCTATTAGATCAGTGACATCAACAGAAAAACTTGCCGTCGTGTTCTGGTTTGAAAGAACATATCGATATTAAGCCAAAGAGCCAACATATCCTAAAGATATCTTTCGGTTTTGGTTAAGAACATCGATGTCAGTTCCATATTAGTTATCAATCTCGTTATACCAAGATTCTCCTATTCTCGTCTCTTCATCATCATAAATCGTCTCCTCATCCCATTCATAGATTTTCAGTGATGATGAACCAAAACGCATGACTGATTTACAATCCAAAGCGAGAAATACGTAGTTTATCGAGAACAACTATTTTAATCGCAAAAACAGAGTGATGCAAAATGGAAATGAACAAAAGGTTGTCGTACAACTAGATATGTTCGCAACGATGAGCAGAAATAGTCAAGCTTTATGGGCCTGAACAGGAGTCCGAATCCTAGAGGCTTGATGTTGAAGGTAACAAATCACTTGATCGATAGAAGCCACCACACCCTGACGGTAGATGAGAGCCAATCACAGTCGTGATTGATGACTGTAAACCCATAGGAGTTTGCGATCCAGATAAGCCATCACCAAATCGCCAATATTGCCTTCTTTAGAGAACCTTAGTGCCTATAATATTTTGTGTTGACTTACTTACCTACTATTATATCACTCAAACATAATAAGAAGATCTCTAACATCCCATTATTATCCGCTTAAAACACTATTCACCTTTCACTTTAGTCCCTATAATTATGTCTCACAAATATATGATTTTTTTATATATATCATATTTTTGTACTTATCGTTATATATATTTTTAAATGTTTGATTTAAAATATATTATTAACACTTTTTATACTATTTATAGTTATATTTGACTACATATTATTATATTTTCGTAAAAATATTTTATTTTCAAATCTTGCAAATAGCATGTTTTATTAGTTTTAAAAACTTTAGTAATTATAACTAATCATTAATAATAATGATACTAAAGTGTAATATGTAAATTTTTTAAAGAAAACTAGATTTTGACCCGCGCTTTGAAAGCGCATGACTGTTTTCCTCTTAAAATTTTATTTTAAAATGATAAATATTTTAAAATGTAATTGTTTCATAGATTTCATATTTTTATTTACAATTTTAACTTTTTAATAAACTATTATTTTAAAATTTTAATAAACATTTACGTTTTCCACTATATATGTTTTAATGTTTTGTGAAAGATTTTAATTTTAAAAAATAAATAATTTAAAAGTTGTTCTATTATAATGTTTGAGTTTCATAAAATGTTTTCATATCTGACCTAGACCCGTGATCAAACTGACGATATGTATATAACCTGTATATTACCTATGTTAACATATATAATTGTTAATATTATTAATTTCCTAAATTTATCTAAAATTTTATATAAGTATACATATCTGAGAATCAAAATATTTAAATTTGTCTATTTAGACTCGACCTCCATTATTTTAAATGATTTTTAATTTTTTAAAATTGAATATAATTTTATTGATAAAAATATATTTGACAATATTTTGGTGATGAATATAATTTTGTTCAGATAAATTCCCAACTTTTTTAATTAATATGTTAAAGACTTTATACACACTAACATATTGTTTGTTAAGATATTTGTTTACACATTCTGATATTTATAAATATTTATAATATTAAATTTACATACTGACTTTTTATTTTCAAACATTTTAAAATTAGTAAAATTTTCATTATTATTTTTAATAAAAATATAGATAGTGTTTAGTTTAGTTTAGTGTTTAACAAAAAAATCTAAGCTGTAAACAATAATATTTTTTTAAATTATTATAGAAAAGTTATAGTGGGTACATTTTAAAGTAATTAGTGTAAATAGTCTTAGGATAATAAATATATTGGTATGTTTTGAAAAAGAAATGATAAAAGAGAGGGAATATATATTATTTAATTTTTTTTATAGTTTTGAAATATTTTTAAAATTAATTATTTGGTTGACATCATTAATGATGCATAAATATAGGAGTGGCACAACTTAGTAATTATCTCACAAAATCAAGGGCATAATTCTATAAGGGATTCTGCTTTAGTAGTATAGATAGTTGAATGTCACCATTGGAGAATCATTCTCTTATCCTTTAATTATAAAGATGTTTCCCCTTAATCCAACTTGGAAATGGTCAAAACGAATAGAACAAATAATAAAAAGTTGCAATGAAAAAAGTAGCAATGAAAAAAGTAGCACTCCCAGATAAAAGATAAACGCTTGAATTAGCCGAACGAGATACATAGGAAAAGTTAACGAATGAAGTCGCCTTCCTGAGTCTAGCAAATTCATTGAGCTCGGTTAAGTAGTTATGCGATACTCCGGAAGTTGTATCATTGTCAATTGTGATAGCATCATGACACTCAACTGCAAAGGCTTGAACTTGTATTCTTATTAATGCCAATATGTTTCATCTTATACTTTTATAAACACAAAGATAAAGATATGGATGATGAAACAAATCTGCTTTGATCGTTCCCATATACGCGGAGATTCGTAGGTTTTTAGTTTTGTCAATACCTTGTTAGTACGAACCAAGAGACATTTTCGAATCTTTTTGATTCGTTCTTCTTGACATCGTCATTGTCACCTTCACAACCCAAGAACAAAAAAAAACCTACAAGAAATGGATTTTATGCTTATGTTTGATACAATGATTCATATGTGACCCTCCAATATTTTCGAAAAGAGGTCTTCAACAAAAGTGTGAGGAAGAATTTGACAGTGCAATCGTGTAAACCCTATACATTAGGCCGTCTAGTCATCTCGGTGTTACAACTCAAGGGTTTCATGTTGATAACAGAACAATGAGGATTCTAACTCTTGTTGAACTTAGGCGACTCTTGGCTTAGGGTTGAGCTCTGTCTCCATACTTATTGGTATTTTTTGGGTTGAAGCAGCTGCGCCAAACTTGCGAACAAGGATCTTGAAACACGGTAGCAACACAACGTACAGAGAAATAAAGAAGAATGGAGTTGCTACAAGCCACCCTAGTAACTGCAGTAACCAATAAATGATAAGACAAACAAATCAAAGACTTTATCTTTCAGATATGATAATTTATGAGTGGGAATTCAGATCATATATGACTAGGCTAGGGACTCCAACAAGGCAGATTTTGTAGTGCTGGAAACATGATTCAAGCCTAGACGAACGCTCAGTGTCGCCTTAATTGATTCCTACACAAGAAAACATTAGGTTATTTTATCTACATTAATCCCTAAACCATAGACTTGGTTGCAAACTTGGAAATAATTTACTAAGATTATATATTTACGTGTAAAGGTATTTTGGAAACAAGTAGCTAACTATTAAGCTGTAATCATAATTACCTAAAAATGAAAATGTAAAATGATGTTTTTCGGAAGATATACCTCTTTTGGAGGCGTGAGGGCACTGTGAAGTGGTGGATGAGTCTGATTACCTCACCTTGAGCCTTCGCCTAGGCTTTGCGCGCTATTTGAAACACAAGACTACACTAAGAGAAAAGAGTCTCACTGTCGCTACTTACCGCGTTACCAATGCTTAAAAAGACTTCCTGGGAGGCTTGACCAGTGAAAACCTTCTTCAGGGCATCTGATGTCAAAGGAAAATGAGGTCCACCAGTGACTCTCTCGCCAAGTCTTAGGAAAGGCACCACGAGGCTGTAACCAAAGACATGAATGATAACCAAAAAAATCCAAGTCAGGCAGAGAGTTGACATTAAAAGAACAAAATGGTGTGTGTATAGCATAAAGTTTATACGCAAGTTCTGCTGGAGTGGCAATGATGTTAGCCAACATCACAGTAGGAGCATGACAAGCAGATCCAAGAAACGCAATAGCTACTCCACATAGAAACACAGGAACACCTGTTTTACAGCCCAAAACCACTCCCAGTAAGGCACATTGCAATCTCAAAACGTAGATAAAGCGAGAAGAAGTAAGCCTAGGAACCCACCGCATATCGGAAATATCCCCAAGGTAATACCGAGTGCGGCGGAGAAAGCAAGCTGCTTAGGCTCAGTACCTCTATAAGAAAATTGAAAAATGTAAACAAAATCAAACTCAGATTATTACAAGTTACACTTCTTCAATATTCTTCCTTTAATGTTCCATATGTTCTCTTTGATGTTCCAAATTAAAAAAAAACAACAACATAGGTCAGGTTTTAAGACAAAACAATAAACAAATATCAAAGGAGATCTAATGATTCCAATCTTTCAAGTATCTTGGAGGAGAATCTAAGTAAACAATTAGACATAATATCAGATCTCATACTCAGAGATATGATGATAGTACGGTAGAAAACGGGTAAAAGAGAGAGAAATAAGACAAACCTACGCAAGATCTGAAGGAGAGGATCGGTGATTTTCTTATTGAACCATGCTTTCAATCTACCTTTTGATAAACCCATCACGATTCTACCAAATCTTAACGAAAATGTTCCCCGGAACGAGAGAGAGAGAGAGTTATTAACAGATTAAAAGATGAACATGGAATTGGCTTTTGCCTCCGTTGACTGTATTCCCATTGAACCAGTCCAAGATGGTATCATAGAAGCGGGATCGGGTAATCGGGTCTACGATTGACTTTCCAAATCAGGTTAAGGCCCATAATATTTAAGATTCCAAAATTTATAGGCCTCTGATTGATTTGTTACTTTTGAAAGTTATGTTGTGTGATCTATCAATAGTTTGATTATAAATGAATAAAAAGATTGAAGAAAGTTGCATTTTAGAAATTACAGTAAAACTTCTATAAATTAATAATATTGGGACTATACTATTTTATTAATTTATAGAGTTATTAATTTACAAAAAGTTTTTTTATGTTGATTTTCCTATTTAAATATATTTTTTATATATATTTTTTTTGAAATTTGACATTTATTTTCGGTTTGTTATATTATTTGATTTTTACAAAATCTCATCAAAATATATTAGAGCATTTTGCAAAAAAATACCTCAAACTTAAAGTCAAAAACAAAACTAACCCATAATTTTTTTTTTTTGAAATTTTTATTTGTCGTATTCACCAAAAAAAATCTTGATTATTCACGAAAATGTCATTTTTCTTTTAAAAATAAGTATTTTACTCTATTATCCTTATTTTCATCAAGTATTTATAATAATGTCATTGCCATCAATACATGAACCACCATGAGCAACCAATTTGAAGCTCTTAATACACCTAAAAATTGGTTTTCAATCCTCTTATCTCATTTCTTATGCTCAAAAACTAAATATTTTTTACTTTCTCTCTATATTCATCTTAAAAATTCAAGATTTTGATTCAAGCTTACGATTCTTGGTGAGTCACTTTCTTTTGAGCTTATGTGCACTTGGAGAAGAGTTTTGTATGCTAAGGAAGTTACTCTCAATAATTTAAGGTATGAATTCAATTTTTTTTCCATATGTGTTCGCCTAGACGACTTCCGTGTAAGTCGTCTGGATGTAGAAGACTTACACGGAAATCGTCTGGTCAATGCAAAGGTGAGTTTTGCAATTGACTTTTTTACATGTATTTTTAGAGACGACTTATCTAGAGGTCTTCCACACTACAAGAAAGCAGCGATATTTCGACAACAAAAATCGTCGGAATAGTCATATTTCGACGACATTCCGAGGAAAAAAGTCGTCGGAAAAATATCGTCGGAAAAACATAATTCGTTGGAATTCTGTCAGATAGTCCAAAGGAATACTGAGAACGCGTTATTCCGAGGAATTACCGAGGAAAGATTTCGTAGGATACTTTCTTCGGAATTTCCTCGGAAACATCCGATGGAGGTTTCCTCGGAATATTCCAAGAAAGGAGTTCCACGGAATATTCTGATGCGACCCGGTTCGAGCACCGACCTGCTTGGATGATGGACACGGCTCGAGATGGCGATCTTGTCGACCAGCTCGACTCAACCGAGGTTCGCCCATCCGACCGTACCAGATCAACGAACAATGCCGTTTACATAATCGACCCGCGTACATCCGGAAATGACCTAAGGCTGGAACCACGACCTAATGACCGAATTGATCATCCCACAGCTAGTCTTTCCCGACCCATTCGACATACTAAGACCAATAGTCAAGCCAGAATTCAAGATCAACGAGTAAAACCTGAGATAGGACACAACACTTCACTTCTGGCCCGTTTGGTGCGTACCGCATGTCCCGATGGACATGAACATGACTTTTCCAACCAGTTTGAAGATTTCATGATGATCGATCATTCTAATCTCTCTAAAGCAAGGATACTTAAGCTCTCTGAAGATTTGGTTCATCTAAAGTTGTCATCCGTTCACAAAAATTCATCAATCAACCACACAAATATACCACAGTGCGTCCTGCTCCTTACCGCACTACACCTGTTTGGTACCGACGAACCTGGACAGTAGGCGAAGGGTCATTTGTTGACCAGACTAGATTTAGATGAACCTGGACAGTAGGCCAAGGGTCATTTCGACCAGATCAAGAACCAAAGAGTCATTTGACCATTTTTAATTTTTGTTGCATGTTTTTCCACAAATTTCTAAGTCCTTTCATATGCCTTTGCTACTATAAATATGTAATCATTCTACAGCAACAAATCAATCAACTTTCTTCTTTTATTTGCGTTTATCTCTTTGCTCTTTGTTAAGAGCATTTCGGTTTCTTGGTGAGGTTATCTCCGAGCAAACAAACCTTCGTTCGTTGGACTTGTGCGTCACATCAAGCAACGACGAATCTCTGGTAGTATCATCGGGCCATCCGCAACCCTTTGTGTCACCATTCAACCCATCAGTTCTCCCTTTTGGCGAGATCATATCCATCAAAACCGTTTGAGTTATCCTTTCCGAATCTAGGACGTATCAAGTGGTATCAGAGCCACTCAATCGGTATCATCTATCCATTCTTCTCATCTTCCATTTAAATTTCTTCAAACACTTCTTCTTCTTTCTATCTTGAATCTGGGCCCCTTATTACCATCCACTATATATATATAAAAAAAAAGAAAGATCAAAAGAAAAGAAAAAAAAACAAAAAAAAAGTCAAAAAAAAAATAGTCGAAAAGTTTGATTTGTGGATTGGTGGTGGAAGAGAAAGCCTGCTGGCCGAGGAGAAATCCGGCCTTTGAGGAGGTTAAAGCAGATTCCAAAACCCAAATCTCTTATCTTCCTATCTCATCTCATTGTTTCTTTGCTTGGAAAAACCCATTGGGAAATCCGGTTTGTCTTTCTTAGAACATTAAGAAGAAACTCTTGAGTGACCATCCAAAATCTGAGAGAAACACGTGTGTGGGTGAGGATAAACACGTTGAGAGTGTGAGGATTTATTTCCTAACTTTTGGTGTTGAGATTTTCAGGTTATGATGTTTGGTCTTCTCAAGGAGAGTAACAAGGAGAAACCCCAACGAAATTCTAACTCTCAAACCCCTTTTAAATATCCCTTGGATTATTTGGATGAGTTTGTTAGTGTGCAGGAACAACCACCTATAAGGAGAAAAACAAGCAGAGATGTGGCTGATCCAAAGAGGCAACCTTTTCAATTTGATGTCCAACAATTTTGTGAAAACTTTGTGAAGGAAGTGGACAAAGCCCTCAAGGACGTCAACAAGAGCCAAAAGAAGAGCACTTCCACACGTGCTCCAGTAGCTGAGCCATCCTTGTTCATCAGCAAGAAAGCCAAAGGTAAATCTGAAAACAATTTTGAAGAGTTTAAATTTTTTTCAGATTCTTTACCTACCTTTGATGAATATGAGGAAGAGATAATTGAAAGCATGATCACTTGTGAGGATAAATATGATCTTCCTTCTCTTGAACCTGAATTTGTGTTTGAGAATGAGCAAGCTAATGTAGAACTAATTATGTTGCAACCGGAGCTTCCGAGTAGCCTTGTTTTTTCTCCACAGGTTTTTGAGGAAGAGCCACTGGACTATCCACATCAATGCCCATGTCTTGGCACTTGGATATATTTGGATGATGGTCCAGATCCTATCTTTGATGTGGAGGACGAACCTGATCCAGTCTTTGATGAAGAAGCAACAAGCATCACATCCATTGCTATGGAGAATCATCTTTGCTTTGACCCCGACACAACTACTGCTCCTTCATCTCCCGCCCCTTTGCCTCCTGATCTTCACAAGCACCGTGAGAAACCTGATTTGATTAATTATCTGCCTGATATGCTTGTCAAGATCAGTACTCATGATATAACTCGTTTTGGTCTTGAAAAGATGAAAGAATTTTGTGTTTCAAATTTTGTTTTTGAAAACATGATTAATTCTTTTCAAATCTTAAAACCTGATGAACTTCTTGATCATAAACATTTTCAAAATGATAAAGGCATCAACTCTGGAATTATATTGACCTTTGATCAGTTCTTGAAGCATAGCAAAGGCTTTGATCATTTTGAAAAGTCTCTTGAGATTGATTTGAAACAAACTGACTTTTGTATTAGAAAATCTTTTGATTTGTTTGTTTTCAAAGAAAATAGTTTTGATCTGAGTTCTTCTAGACATGCATTGATCACTGATGATTTATTTGCATCCTCTTGTGCCTTGAACGAAACTTTCGTTAAGAAGTTGCTAGAACATGAATCACTTAGAACTGAAAATTATTTTTGTGATTTTGATTCTTGTGATTTTGTTTTGCAGCCTGATCTTATGTGTTTTGAAACTGATAAGACTTGGCATTTTCTGAGATCATTTCAAGATAATTGTGTTGTTTTGAGCCTTGATGATATTGTGGTTTACAACACTTTCTTTGAAAAACATCTTGAGTCTTTGATAGTTAATTCTCAAACTGAACTTAAGCTTGTGTGTTCAGATGTTGAGCAGGATATGCCCGTCTTAGGAATGAATACTATTGTTGCATATCGTGATAAAATTTTGTTCTGTAATGTTTATTTTGATGTGCATCTTGACAGGCTGAAATATGTGCTACTTGTTCTTGGAAAAGATATCTTGATTCATGATTTGAACAAGTATTTATCTTGCACATTTGATCCTGGTATTTTAGTGTTTGTTTTGAGTATCCAGGAAATACAGGTTCAGCCCCTGAGAAATGAAAGCATTGACCGTGCCCAACATGAGTTTTGGAGAAGCTTTGTTGAAACCGGCTACCTTGGAGATGTCAGCGACAGAGGTTCACTCCAAGAAGGATATCTCGGCCACCAGAAGGTCTTTTGTCTTTAATCCAATTTTCTCGGAAAGCCAACTCAAAAAGGATTTATTGAGGCCTGGAATCGCATGAAAAGCTTCACGGATGAAGAAGTTATGAATTTTTCAAATCAGAGGTTCTTCAATCCGTCTATCCGCGAGTACCAGATTTTTAAAGGAGATTCAGGACAAAAGAAAGAAGCGTCCTGAGCCAAAACCGATCCTCCCTGAACCAAAGGTGTTTCCTCAGTCATCCTCCTGTCTAAACCAAAAGCACTGTAAGGATCATGAGTTGATTGTCTCTACTCTTCATGAAAATGTTTTGAAACCGAGAATTTCAAAGAGGAAACATATTCTTACTTGGTTGAAACACGTTTTGCTCACACCTTTTCATGAATTTTTTTCATTGAGCTGTGCTTTGAAAAAGATTTGGTGTAGGAACAAGCATGAACCGAAATTGCTTAGACCAAAAGATCATTTTGATTTCGTCCATGAAGAAAATCTTTTAAATTTGGCATTGTCTCTTGCTTTTCCTATCAGTTTGACACCTTGGCCAAATTTTGAACTTGATAAAACAATTTTTGGTGATCAGTTTACTTGCTTGATGCTTGCCCACGTGCTTGATGATTATCCTAAGAGCTTTGATCCTGTTTTTGATGTCTCAAGGATAGAGAAACCCTTTGATTATTTCTTTCGCAGATTTGATGTGGTTTCTCTAGTTGTTTGGAAAGTGCAGGATATAAAGGATCAGTTTCAGATGGAAGCAAGCAGAGGAGAACGACACCACGCTTGTGTTCTTGGAGCATGGAATGGGAAATACTTGAGGGAAATAAGTTCAAAACTCCAAGGAAGTTTCTCTCCAAATTTATCCTTCATTGAATTTTACTTGTTTTCAAAATTCTTTTTGTCTGATTCATTTTCTTTTGTTTCAGGTAAAATGGATTTGAGGTCAAATCCTTTTGAAGAGGGAAGGAATGATGCGACCCGGTTCGAGCACCGACCTGCTTGGATGATGGACACGGCTCGAGATGGCGATCTTGTCGACCAGCTCGACTCAACCGAGGTTCGCCCATCCGACCGTACCAGATCAACGAACAGTGCCGTTTACAGAATCGACCCGCGTACATCCAGAAATGACCTAATGCTGGAACCACGACCTAATGACCGAATTGATCATCCCACAGCTAGTCTTTCCCGACCCATTCGGCATACTAAGACCAATAGTCAAGCCAGAATTCAAGATCAACGAGTGGAACCTGAGATAGGACACAACACTTCACTTCTGGCCCGTTTGGTGCGTACCGCATGTCCCGATGGACATGAACATGACTTTTCCGACCAGTTTGAAGATTTCATGATGATCGATCATTCTAATCTCTCTAAAGCAAGGATACTTAAGCTCTCTGAAGATTTGGTTCATCTAAAGTTGTCATCCGTTCACAAAAATTCATCAATCAACCACACGGATATACCACAGTGCGTCCTGCTCCTTACCGCAGTACACCCGTTTGGTACCGACGAACCTGGACAGTAGGCGAAGGGTCATTTGTTGACCAGACTAGATTTAGATGAACCTGGACAGTAGGCCAAGGGCCATTTCGACCAGATCAAGAACCAAAGAGTCATTTGACCATTATTAATTTTTGTTGCATGTTTTTCCACAAATTTCTAAGTCCTTTCATATGCCTTTGCTACTATAAATATGTGTTCATTCTACAACCACAAATCAATCAACTTTCTTCTTTTATTTGAGTTTATCTCTTTGCTCTTTGTTAAGAGCATTTCGGTTTCTTGGTGAGGTTATCTCCGAGCAAACAAACCTTCGTTCGTTGGACTTGTGCGTCACATCAAGCAACGACGAATCTCTGGTAGTATCATCGGGCCATCCGCAACCCTTTGTGTCACCATTCAACCCATCAGTTCTCCCTTTTGGCGAGATCATATCCATCAAAACCGTTTGAGTGATCCTTTCCGAATCTAGGACGTATCATATTCCAAGGACATTACTCCGTCGGAAATTTCCGAGGGATTCCGAGGAAAGTGTTCCCTCAGAAATTTCCGAGGAGAGTGTTTCCTGGGAATATTCTGAGGACGCCTTTCCTCGGAAATTTCTGATGGTACACGTTCCTCGGAAATTTCCGAAACTAATATTTTTGAAAATAATTATTTTTTAATATATTTTCTATTTTGAATGTAATTTTTAAAAATAAAATTAAATCTGAAAAAGAAAATATCTTATAATATTAAAAGTTTTACAAATTAAAACAAAACATAAAAAAGTTTTATTATAAAACCACAAACTAAAACTCGTGCGGGAACATCCGTTTCATCATATTCAACATTTGTGCATTCGCCTTCTGCGTTGCTTCCACTTCAGCTTGTTGTGCGGCCATCTGAGAAAGAATGGTGTTGTTCTGGGTCTCCAGTGCTGATATGCGGTCATCCTTATTCTGTAGCTGTGCCATAAGTGCCAAATCAACAAAAGGCGCTGATGAAGAAGAAGCAACCGACGGGGATCGACGACCTAAACTGAACAAACACCCTTTTCTCATTTGAACCGCCTGAAAAAGAAAACATAATTTTTTATTAGCAATAAAGATAAAAGAATGAAAATATAGTAAAAATTAAAATTAATGAAGATCTTATCGGTTAAACGAGTTCGTTGATTTGACCTCGAGAAAGGTTGGTGGAAGCAGCAGTAGTAGCGTCCTCATCAGAGAGAAGCTGAGATAGGCGGAACTCTTCTTCATCCTTCTGGCTTTGGACAAGGTCGACCACTTCCCTCACAAGACCATTAGAAATCTCGTCGATCTTTTTGTTTGTATACGCCATCCTCATTAGGGCGAGATCATCAACCGGCTCACCATTATTTTCTTCCGTCTAAAAATGTAAGAAATGCATTAAAAATTGAAATACAAATGTTTAAAGAATTGAAATAAAAAAAAATAGATTCAACTTACCATTCGATCTCCGAGAGTGTGAATACTCTGGGCACCCAAGTTGTGCTTGTACATGCCCTTCCCGCGACGCTCGCTCTTGCGGTTGCCGGAGTTGGTCACCGAGAGGTCTTGCGTCTCGGTCTTCTCCCAATGTTGGATCAACTCGGCCCACACCGTCTCGTTAATCGATTTTGGTGTCTTTCCTTTGATCCACTTCTGCTTCCACTCATAGATTTGCTTCCCATAATTTTCCATGACTTTATGGAGGAAGTGGTTACAGATGAAGCTTGTCTGATCAGGATTCCAGTTGAATTTTTGCTGAAAAATACACAATTAGTAAACAAATTATGGTAAAGATTAAAAATATAAGTTAAATTTTTTTTTTAAAAATTACCGCAAACTAACGGAACCACATTTCCTGGTCTTCAGGAGGGAAGCTGGTGAAGGTAGGATATCCCTTCTTGAGGGTCGAGTACATCATCCGGTTAATGAAGGAACTGATCTTATACCCGATCGATCAAACCTAAGATAAGAAAAAAAAAATAAGAATGAAAACAAAACTAAAATGAAATAAAATAATTAAAAAACAAAAAAAAAGATTTTTACCAAGTTTGGTGTCGTCCATGTGGATACGGAGTGAGAATGAGAAGATGTTCTCGACCCGGCTGTTGAACCAACTGTTCAACAAACATGATTCCCGGAACAACCGGATGAGCGAGAGGGTGAGCATAATCGTCTGCAGCTTGGTTTTGGAACGATGAAGAAGTCTGAGAGCGGGAGGACGTACCACTACGACCTCGTGGTGCAGAACGGTGAAATCTAGTCTGGTTCTCGCCACTAGACCTATTTGTATAACAAAGTTTTACAAATAGTTTTAAAATATGGCAAATATACATATAAAAATATAATTTTTTTTATAAATATAAAAATAGTTTTTAAAAATAAAGAGTTTTATAAATATAAAAACGGATTTAATAAATCCAAAAAAAGATTTTATATAGAAAAATGTTTTATAAATGTTTTATATTTATAGAAAAAACGTTTTATAAATAGAAAAAAACATTTTATAAATAAAAAAAGTTTTATAATTATAAAAACTGTTTTATAAATATAAAAACAGATTTAATAAATCCAAAAAAAGATTTTATATACAAAAACGTTTATAAATGTTTTATATTTATAGAAAAAACGTTTTATAAATAGAAAAAAACGTTTTATAAGTAGAAAAAACGTTTTATAAGTAGAAAAAACGTTTTATAAGTAGAAAAAACGTTTTATAATATAAAAAAATATTTTATAAATATAAAAAACGTTTTATAAATATGAAAAACGTTTTATAATTATTAAAAATGTTTTATAATTATTAAAAACGTTTTTATAAAACTAAAAAATAGTTTTATAAACCTAACAATCCTAAATCCAAAAAATTCTAACAATCCTAAATCCTAACAATCCTAACAATCCTACAATCCTAATAATCCTGAATCCTAACTATCCTAAATCCAAAAACATCAATCTACCAAACCTAAAATCATCAAATTCATTCCAAAACTTAACAAAAAGAATCAAAGATAGTGGGATAGAGTTCTTACATGTTTAGTGATAGATTTTGAGGAGGAATAGGGAGGATTGACCGGATTTAACGGAGGGAGAAGAGAGAACTCGCCGGAGTTGTGAGAGAGATATGAGAAATGGGGAAAAGAAAGGTTACTGGAAAATAAAGACCGACAATTCTGACGGATACAGTTCGTCGGTATTCCGTCGGAAATTACTTAGATTGATTTTCGCTAAAATTTTTGGTGGTTCCTTTTCCCAGGCAAAAATTTCCGAGGAAATTCCGAGGAACACTAAAAAGTCCGTCGGTATTTCCTCGGAATACCCATTAATCGGACAAAACAATTTCCTCGATGCAAGCATATTCCTTTTTCGTCGGAATTTCCTCGGTATATTCTGAGAAAATTTTGACGAAGGAGAATATGCCCTGCATGTGCCCTTATTGGGTACATAGTTCCTCGGAATTTCATCGGTATATTCCGAGGAAACCTTGTTTGGGGTTTCAAAACCTCAAATTTGTGGACCCTAGATCATTTTTACAAAATTTCAAAGTTTTCTAGTGCATTACATTGAGAATTCTATCTTGTTACAAAAAATCGAAATCGGTTACAAGTATTGTCTTTCTCGTTTATTAAAGTGTATAAGTGTTTCTCTTGAAGTGTATGAATTTCGTTCATACAATCATAAGAGTGTTTATTATTTGAAGACAAACTAACATTTGGACTGAAAATCAATTTAAGACACTTAGTAAGAGTTTTTGTCTTTTTCATTTCTAACCGTAAAATAATGTTTTCGGTTCAAAAAGTCACATTTCGTCGGAATTTCCTCGGTATATTGGGAGGAAATTCCGAGGAAAGGGCTGTATTCCTCAGAATTCCCTCGGAAAATACCGATGAATATCCGAGGAAGTGGTTTCCCCTAAACTGAAACCCCAAATCCAAAATGTACAAAAGTATATTCCGAGGAATAACCCCTCTTTCCTTGGAATTTTCTCGGTTTAAAAAAAAAAATCCCGGGGTGTGGGTTCTACTCTGATTCCGAGTCATCACCAGGTGAATTTGAACCTAAATCTTGGTGAAACTCTCCAATCATAAGTTCATCCTCTTCGTGAACAACAACTTCCTCTCTAAAGTCGGTTAAATAGACTACAAGCTTAGCATTTGCTAAATCTTCAGTTATACTTAATTTCCGGATGTGCTTGGTTGTAGTGAGTCTTGATTAGAAGTTCCGTGAACTCGCCCTCTCAGGTTGAGTGATGTAACAGTGACCCATGGATCATCTCTGTTCCTAACCCGAAGATACTTGATATAGCAAACCTGTAAAATATTAAAAATTAAGATGTAAATTAGTAATTGTAATATACACACAAATGAATCAATATGAATAAATTGACATATATATAATTACCTGATCGGCTTCCGAAGCAAAAAAGAAAGGATCATAATATTGTAGCTTTCGCCGTGAATGTACTGATGTAACACCAAATGCATATGTTCTCACGCCTCGATCTGCAGTGTTGTCGTACCAATCACAATAGAAAACCGTACACCGCAATCCAACCATGTCCGGATACTTGATTTCCAAAATTTCGCGTATATTCCCGTAGTACACATCATCTCCAGATGCAGAGACGAGACACCAGCATCATAAGTTGTACTTGAACGTCTCCTCTTTTGAGTTGTGAATGCATATCCTCGAGTACAAAATCTCGGATATGACTTCACAACATGCTCTGGTCCACACACCATCTCGCGTATCCAATCGTCAAATGTTTCACCTCTGGCAATTCCAGCATACACCTATTAATAGAAAATATATTATAGCAATATTCTGAGGATTATTATAACATGTAATTAATAATAATTTGTTTAATGCACTCACATAACCAAGTATCCAAGCAGCAAATTCTCTCTGCTTCAGTTCTTCAAGTTCTTCTTCTATGGCGTGTCTATGAGTTACCCGCTTTTCAGCCATGAAAATCCTGTACACAAAAATGAAATTAATTAATTAAGATTTAAATTACAACTTGTTAAAATAATAACTTTTAAACATAATTATATATGTACCTCTCATATTGAAGAATATTTTCGCAGTTGGTAAGCAAATATGTTTGCAAACGCCTGTGCTCCTGCTCAGTAAGTCGACGGTCCTTTGATTTTCCGCTAAGTCGTCCAACATATGTGAAGATGTTTGGAACCGTAACATAATATGTTGCCCTTTCGCCTCTATCATCATGCCGAGCAGGTTTTCTGTTCTTGTCTGCACTTATGCTGGAAAGTAGTACTCAACAAAGTTTAAAGTTTCTTCATTGATCATCTGTGCGACAATAGAACCTTCCACCTTACTTAAATTTTTGACCTTCTTCTTTAGATGAAACATATACCGCTCGTAAAGATACATCCATCTATACTGCACAGGACCACCACGTTCAAATTCTCTTGCCAAGTGAATAACAAGATGCTCCATAACATCAAAAAATGATGGAGAAAATATCTTCTCGAGGTTGCACTGGATCACAGGTATGTTAGACTTCAAATTTTGGATATCTTCTGTAGTCACCGATCTCGTGCATAAATCACGGAAGAAAGCACTTATCCCTGCAATTGCTTCATGAACATTTCGTGTAATAGTCTTGAGAAGGCAAACGGAAGGAGGCGTTGCATCGTTACATGGCAATCGTGACTCTTCAAGCCGATAAACTTTCCTTCTCTTCTGTCAACACAGTTACGCAAATTAGATGCGTAACCATCTGGAAATTCCACATCGTTTGAAATCCTATCAAAGAACGCATCTTTTGCCGCTGCATCCAGCCAGTATATGGGAGCAGGAGCCCTACCATTCTCATCAACATGAAGTTCAGAACGAGCACATATATCGACTAAATCTAGTCTTGACTTCAAATTATCTTTTGTTTTACCTTGGACGTTAAGGATCATGTTCATGATATTGTCAAAAAAGTTCTTCTCAATATGCATGACATCTAAATTACGCCGCAGCAGATGATCCTTCCAGTATGGTAGATCCCAGAAAATACTCTTTTTGTGCTAATTATTTAGTTCTCAAACAACATCTACTGGATAATGCACATGTCCACCAACGTCTGGCGTCCTTTCTGCACCAAAATCTCTTAACTGTGTCAACAAATCTGCCCCACAAATTTCTGGAGGTGGACTGTCAAACACCTTCTTGTTCTTCGTAAACAAAGTCCTACTCCTACAATATGGATGATCAGGTGGTAGGAATCTCCTGTGACAGTCAAACCAACATGTTTTCCTTCCGTGTTTTAGTTGGAAAGCATCTGTGTTATCTTGACACTATGGACATGATAACCTTCTATGCGTTGTCCATCCAGATAACATACCATATGCTGGAAAATCACTTATTGTCCACATAAGTACTGCCCGCATTTGAAAGTTTCTTTACACGAAACATCGTATGTTTCAGCACCTTGAGCCCATAGTTGTTGCAACTCATATATTAGTGGCTGAAGAAACACATCAAGTGATCTCCTAGGATTCTCTGGCCCGGGAACGAGAATGGAGAGAAACAAAAACTCTCGGCGCAAGCACAAGTTTGGAGGTAAGTTGTATGGTGTAAGAATGACTGGCCATAGAGAATACTGTCTTCCATGCTTGCCAAATGGGCTGAAACCATCAGTACATAATCCAAGGTAGACATGTCTTCTCTCATACGCGAATTCTGGATATGTTGATTGGAAATGATTCCAAGTTTTTGCATCTGAAGGATGTCTAATCTCACTATCTTTTGAATGCTCCATATGCCATCTCATTGGTTGGGCTGTGCGATCAGACTGATACAACCTCTTCAACCTTTCTGTCAAAGGCAAATACTACATCCTTTTGTATGGCACTGGAACTCTTGCACTCGTATCTCTATAACGAGCCTTCCCACAAAATTTGCACTAAAGCTGGTTCTCATCCGCCCTCCAATATATTATGCAGTTATCAATGCATACATCTATTACATGATACGATAAACCAAGACCAGCTACGAGTTTCTGAACCTCGTAGCATGAACCCGAATCTAGATTATCTTCTGGTAGAACACCTTTACAAAATCAGCAATCGCATCCACACAATCTTCAGCCAAATTATAATCTGTTTTAATGCCCATCAGCCTTGTTGCAGATGATAAAGGCGAATGCCCATCTCTGCAACCTTCGTACAAAAGTTGTTTGCCTGCATCCAACATATCAAAAAATCTCCTAGCTTCTGCATTGAGTAATTCTTCCCCTCTAAAATGATTATGTGCCATCTGCTCAGTACCTACACCATAATCTACATCCGTTCCAATTGGTTCTTCTAACCTATCCGCAGTTTGAGGTTTGCTAGTACTACCATATTCATAATCAGTTTCTCCATGATGATACCAAATTTTGTAACTTCGTGTAAACACATTCAAATATAGATGTGTTCAAACATCCCATTCTTTTATAACCTTTTTATTTTTACAAGTAGAGCAAGGACATCTTAACATACCCGTTTTTGCTTCCGGTTGTCGTTGAACTAGCCCCATGAATTCGGCTATACCTTCTTGATATTCATCCGTAAGCAATCTCGTGTTAGGATCCATATGAGGTCGATCCATCCAAGAACGATAATAATTTTAAGAAGACATGGTTTTTTGAATATATTCCGTGTGTAAAGTGAGTGAAAGGATGAAAATATTGAGTGAATGAAGAGGGTGAGGGGTGCTTGTATTTATAGATGAAATGATGCTGACAATTCCGACGAAATTCCGACGGATCCTCGGAATTCCGTCGGAATTTTTCAATTCCCACAACGACTCTTTTAATAGATAAATTATCGTCGGAATTTAGTCGGAAAAAACCGACGAAATTCGTGTCCTCGGAATTTTCTCTAACTATACCGATGAAAAATGAATTCCTCGGAATTTCGTCGGTATTTTCCGATGGAATTCCGAGGAAACATGATTTTTGGTTTTACTCGGAATTCCGTCGGTAGTTTCCAAGGAATGGAGTATCCGTCGGAATATCCATCGGAATATACCTTGTTTTCTTGTAGTGTCCAGTTTTTAGCATAAAAATCTCGAAAATACCACATAAGACCTCTCGATAAGTCGTTTAGGATAAAACTGTTAGTTTTGCAATTGACCAAATTCATCTGGCTGAAAACATAACTAAATATTTAATTTAACTAGACGACATACGCGGAAGTCTTCCAAAAGTTGTTTTCGATATTCTGGTCAAACATTGGATATCACAGACGACTTCCATGTAAGTAATCTAAAGGACGACTTACATGGAAGTCGTCTAGTTACATATAAGTCGTCTAGTTAATATAAGTCGTCTAGTTAATATTAATTGCAAAAGTTTTATTTTATTTTTAAGTTTATTTTTAAGTTTTATTTTTAATTGCAAAAGTAATCTTAGCGACTTACATATAAGTCGTCTAGTTAATATTAATTATTTAAGTTTTTTTTCATCCAGACGACTTACTTCTAAGTCGTCTGCGAAAAGTCAAATTTCTGACACAATTTGGTCAATTGTAAAACTAACTTCTAGACGACTTACCGGGAGGTGTTCTCTGGTATTTTCAAAAAAAAATTGAAAACAAAAGTAAGGCAATATTTACAAAGGAAGACTTCCAAAGAAGTCTGTTGTAGAATAGACCTCTCTGAAAGTCTTCCTTTGTAAATTTTTAATTGCAAAAATGACCTTTTCGACGATTGTCGTGTAAGTCTGCTGGACAACTTCCTTAGAAGTCTTCTGGAAGAATTCCTTGGAAGTCTTCTAGAATACTTCCATACGTCAATGTTTAATAAAGTTTCATTTTCTCTAAAACTATAAAGACTTTTTAACATTTCTTGTTAATTCATGTATATTAATCGATATTTGGATTCCTAAGTGAAATTCATAACTTATTTGGTTTTAATTATGAGTTTACCAATATTCATGTTTATTAATATTTCTAGCTAATCTGAGAAGACTTTCGTGTAAGTCTGCTAAAAGACTTCCTGCTACGTTAGTTTTTGTAAACTTGTTGAGTAACTTAAAGATAAATTTTTAAACTTTCAAAATTGTTAATTAACTTCAAAAATATCAATTAATATGGTTTAATGTATCTTCTTAAATCATAAGATATACTTTTTAACTTTCATGAAATTTAAAATTTCAGTTTTCACTTAAAATTTGAGTTTCCCGCTTAAATTTTAATTTCCTGCTTAAATTTTAATTTCCCGCTTAAATTTTCCGCTTATATTTCAATTTTCTGCTCGAATTTCCCGCTTATATTTCAATTTCCCGCTTATATTTCAATTTAAGTCTTCCAGAAGACTTCCCAGAAGTCTTCTTGTGAAACTGTTATATGTTTAAACTTATGTAATATTTGATATATTGTGAATCTAGCTAAGTTTTCTTGGGAATTTTTCACCCTTAATTGATTTGACTATTTATTGTATTATTGTGTTTTGCTATTAAAGTTATATTAATAACTTCAATAATGTCATGTATTTTTGGCAAAATAACATTATAGCCACGAATATATTTACCGAATATAATTTTCATTAATACCTCTTTAAATTACAAAAAAAATTCACAATTAAAAGTGTACACTACAAATTATAAAATAACCATAAACAAAATTATTATAGATCATTCCTCCACAAAGAAAGCTTAGACTCCACTTCACTTGAGAGAAGACTCTCTCAGAAGACTTCCAATAAATCTTCTAGCACATTATATGTTAGAAGTCTTTGGAGAAGACTTCCTGGAAGTCGTCCAGAAGACTTCTCTCTCAGAAGACTTCAAAGAAATCTTCTAGAACATATGTTAGAAATATTCCAAGAAGACTTCCTGGAAGTCGTCTAGAAGACTTCTCAGAAGTCGTCTAGAAGACTTCTCAGAAGTATTCTGGACGACTTCTAGGAAGTCTTCTCGGAAGTCTTCTAGGAAATCGTCTAGAAGTATTTTAGGAAGTCGTCCAGAAGACTTCATGGAAGTCATCCAAAAGACTTCAAAGAAGTCGTTTAGAAGAATTTCAGGAAGTCGTCCAGAAGACTTCAAGGAAGTCGTCCAGAAGACTTCCAGGAAGTCGTCCAGAAGACTTCCAGGAAGTCGTCCAGAAGACTTCCAGGAAGTCGTCCAGAAGACTTCCAGGAAGTCGTCCAGAAGACTTCCAGGAAGGCGTCGAGAAGACTTCCATGAAGTCGTCCAGAAGACTTCCATGAAGTCGTCCAGAAGACTTCCAGGAAGTCGTCCAGAAGACTTCCAGGAAGTCGTCCAGAAGACTTTCAGGAAGTCGTCTAGAAGTCTTCCAAGAAGTCGTCCAGAAGTCTTCCAGGAAAGACTTCCAGGAAAGACTTTCAGGAAGTCGTCTAGAAGATTTCCAGGAAAAACTTTCAAGAAGTCGTCCAGAAGACTTCCAGGAAGTCGCCCATAAGACTTCCAGAAAGTCGCCCAGAAGACTTCCAGGAAGTCATCCAGAAGACTTCCAAGAAGTCTTCCGAAGTCTGATATATATCTAAAAACCTGCAAATTCAAAAACGTTCAAATGGCATCAAAATAAAGAAAATGAGTAAAAGATGAGATGTCTACATTTAAACAACACTCAAAAATACACATTCAAAAAATAGATCTACCTTCAAAGTAGTATAAGATGAGAACCATATAATAAAAAATCTGCAAAACAATATGAATTATTGAGAAAGACTTCAAAAATAAGGTAATAACTTAAAACAAGAAAAAAGTTTTCAAAAGATAAGTTCTTTAAGCAACAATGGGTTACGAAATAAAAAAATATGATTTATAAATCTATCTTTAAAGGAGTGAAAGATGAGCCCCATGTAATAAAAAACCTACAAAAACAAAATAATTTAGTGAGAAAAACATGAGATAAAAATGAGAAATTGATATAAAGTTTGGTGTTTTTAAGTTCAAAAAGATTAGAGAGAGGTTAGAGAGTTTTAAAATGAGAAACATTACATTTTTTGTAGCCATTTGAGAGGAAGAAAAAGTGAGTAAATTTTCTTTATATAAGGAGACAAAAATTCCAATAAAGTTAAATATTTTCGATTTTTAAGACTTTCAAAAAAGTTTTCTAGAATACTTTCAAGTAAGTCTTCTCGATCCTAAATTTACTATTCGTCTAGAAGACTTCCGTAAATACTATTCATTAGACGACTTACAAGTAAGTCGTATAGACCCTAAATAAAACCTAAACTTAATTAACTAACTAAACACTTCATTAAAATCAAATTTTACTTAAAAATGTTTAATATACACAAAAATAAACACAAATAGGTAAAAAATAAATTTTCAAACAAAAATTTAAGCTTTCAGAAAACTAAACCCTAAGAATACAAACAATACTACAACATATGTTACCAAACTCTAAACCAAAGAATACCATGACTCACTACATTCACTCATCTATGTTGAAATAATTAAATTTTACTAAATATTAATTTATATCATTTAAAAATATTTATAATTACATAATTTCAATTTTTCCCTTGAAAAATATTTTGTATAAAATTTATAAATTATTTTTAAGATCAACTATACTAGACGACTTCGAGGAAGTCGTCTAGATGGCACATTGTGGAAGTCTTCCAGACGACTTTCTCGAAGTCATCAAGACAACACATTGTGGAAGTCTTCCAGACGACTTCTTGGAAGTCGTCTAGACGACACATTGTGGAAGTCTTTCAAACGACTTCCTGGAAATCTTTCAAACAACTTCCTGGAAGTCTTCCAAACGACTTCCTGGATGGAAGTCTTCCATACGACTTCCTAGATGGAAGTCTTCCAGACGACTTCCTGGAAATCGTCCAGATAACTTCGACAAACCCATAAGACTTCCTAGGGTTATTTTCATAAAACTAAACTTTTGTTTTTTGTTTGGCCATAAAGGGCTGATTGTAATTTCATAAGGCTATTGAGTTAGTTTTGCATTTTATTGATGTTTGGGGACACTTTTGCATTTAAAATCAAGTTTTGAGTCATATTTGGAAAATTCCCCAATATATTAAGATTTATTATATTTTATCGATTGAGATAATGACCAAAATAGACCTAAAAAGTTTTTGTCTTCAAAATAGCACTCAAGGAGAAAAATGACCAAAATAGACTTTATTAAACGGTGTAAATATATATTTATATCCCTTGGGTTAACTAATCGAGACTTACGCTTTAGAGTTATGGTGTGTGATGTTGGAGGTGAAGTATAAAATAAAATAAAAAGATAAAAAAATATTTAAATTTTTAAAATAAAAAGATCTATTTTGATCATTTTTTTCTTAGAATCTATTTTTGTAACAAAAACATCAAAAAGGTCTATTTAAAAAATTTACCCCGAGACCGAATAAATTTATTAGTTAATAGTGCTTATTAATTTATCAAGTATTAATGTATAGAGTCTCTACTGTAAATAAAAATACTTATAGAGTCTCTAATGTAAATAAACAACTAAGAGCATCATTATCCCCACCTTTTAAGGGGTGGGGCCCACATATTTTTTGAAAACCAACTTTTCCACCTCTGTGTAAGAGACAGCTCTTGGAAAGTTTTTGGACTGTTCGCGGGCTCCACTGACACGTGACGATCTGCGATTGGATCATTGAAAAAAAATCAGACCAAAAAAATTTAAGAGCCCTAAGATAATGATGCTCTAAGAGTTTTTGTTCATATATATTTCTCATAAAATATAAAGAAGGAAAACTTTCTTTAATGAAAATAGGAAAATAATATCAAACTCATAGAAAAACGCCATTTGAATCACAAACTTACCGCCCTAGCTCTGAACAAGGCGACCCCGACAGCGATCTTTGAAGAGTGCTACTGCCCACGAGATCCTTTGATCCGTGACTCCTTGGATCACGGTAGCCAGAAGATCCTTGTCTCTGGTGTCATCTCTGTTGATCCGTGATCCGTGATCGATTGAAGATCGCCATTGGTTCCGTTAAGGCATCATCGCTATCGTCTCCGTCGTCCGTTTGTTCTCATCGTCGTCGTCTGTTAAGGCATCATCGCGATCAAGTCTTCAGGTCTTCTTCGAGTCGTGAAACCGGAAGATCTCGTCGTTCTTTGACGTGGGATCATCCCGCTGTTCATCGCCGCTGCCTCAGTGTGTTCGTAATCGTCGCGCCTCTCAAGTGATCATTGCGGCTAGGTTTCGGTTTCTTTAGCGCTGCCGTCTCATCCCTCTGGTCATGGTCGATTCATCGCCTTCCCGTGTAGAGATCGTCTTGTCGAGTGATCTTTGTCACTCGGCTCGGGCTTGCACTTATGGAAGGTTCATCTGTCCTCGATCTACTGTACCTGTTCTCGATCTCCTGTACCTACAGCGATAGCGACAGGCCTGGACGGTGATCAAGGGATTGGGTTCAATTGGCTTGGTTCATCCTCTTGTAACATTGACCTTCGTTAAACCATTATCGCCTCATCATAATGTTTTTTGACCGGTAACCTAGGCTACGATCATCGTTTAACTTTCATCAGCCTCGGTTTTGCCGGTGTCAAACCGTGCATAGGTAGTGGTGAGTTGGTAATAAACTGAGGACTCTCATATGGGGTCTTCATCTAGAGTGATGTCTACTCATTTGGCAGATATCAAAGGAAAGGGGGTGTTGTATGAAGATGATGATGAGCCGATAAGATTTACGGATCATGATGATGCTTTCGTCATCAAAGAGTTCAGGATGAGTCTCATTGGCAAAATTTTGAATCTGAAGAAACAAAAAGTGGAGAAACTTCTCCAAACAATGCCCTCTCAATGGGGCTTACAGGATAGGATCACATCAAACGATTTGGGGAATGGAAAGTTTCTCTTCAACTTTAGCTCCGAGGAAGACTTAAACTTTGTTCTTCGACAAAGTCCTTTTCACTTCAACTTCAGTATGTTCGTCCTGGTCAGGTGGGAACCAATTGTGCACGATGACTACCCTTGGATAATTCCGTTTTGGGTGCAGTTAGTTGGTTTCCCTCTCCACCTATGAACAGATAGAAACTTGAGGAATATTGGTGGGAGAATTGGACATGTGGATACCTTGGATCTCTCAAAGGGTCGTATGCTCATTGAGATTGATTCACGCCGGCCATTAAAATTTTCAAGGAAAGTCCAATCATCGGAAGGGGATGAAGTTACTATTGAAATTAAATACGATATGCTTTTTAAGCATTGCACCATATGTGGTTTACTCTCCCACGAAAAAGGATACTGTCCATCGACGAGCATCCAGGCTAGACTCCAGCAGCGCAGAGAGCGCCCTGCCGTTTTCTCTCGAGTTCAAGCTCCATCTGGAAGACATGATCATCATTCTCAGTTGCACGAGACACATGACTACATGCAGGCACCACGATTATCTGTGCGCCGCGGGATGTTCTGGATCATGGTCGGAATGAATCAAGAAGTCAAAGCTATGGGATTAATCACAGCCGCTCTAGTGCTAGGGAGAGATATGATATTCAAAGGGAGGACCACATGGACAGAATTTTAAGATCGCAAAAGGAATCTTCACGAGGCAGCAGATATGGAGGATCTCGGTTTGCTCCATATGAGCGTAAACTAGATCAAAGGTGGAGAGCTAAAACGGCATCTGATTCTGCGAAAGAGGAGGACTTAAGGCGTCTAGCAAAACCCTCTGTGGACCGGATGGGGTGGGTATAAAGAATCGCGTGTAGACACTGGTGTTTCACTTGATATTGTTCCCTATGAACAACTATCAATTCTCTCTTTATCACCAGAGAAGGTGATGCCAAAGAGTGGGGATGGTCGACAAAGGAGGATGCTAGCGAGTAAGATTGTTACCCCAATTGCTGGAGAGAACCCCATGGAGGGTAATGTTACAACCCGCCCAAGAGGTGCTGCCCGAGCGCTCTCCTTCTCCCCTTCTCTGGCGGCTGGGGATAAAGATGATCAGATTATTGAGGCTTTGGAGGATGTGGAGATGGCAGAACAAGATAATGGGATGTTGGGGTTTGATCCTAATGAGGATGATCTTTTAGGTGAGGAACTCTTGCAATCCGATACCAAATGGCAAGAGCCATTACATTATGTGGAAAGGAGAGCAAATCCAGGGAAGAAGGCAACAAAATCGCTGAGGACAAGTGCTAAGATGGGTGGCTCATTTGGCCTCTCAAGCAAGAAGCTTGGGATCCTTCGTCGGGGATCTCCCAGCAAACAATCTAAGAACTTAAGTTCTAATGAGACTGGCGGCTATGCTAAGTTTGGGTGAGACAGTGCAAAGAAGATGAGAGAGAGAGAAAGGTGCAAGACGAGGGTTTGATGAGGCCTAAAAACTCATCAAAGGGAGAACCATGAAGACGATCAGTTGGAACTGTAGAGGGATTGGGAACAACCTCACAGTTCGACGCCTTAAGGAGATGTGTCTGAAGCATCGCCCAAAACTTGTGTTCCTTTCAGAGACGAAGAATAATAGGTCGATGTTGAAAAACATCCAGACCGAATTAGGATTTGATCGTTTGTTTACCGTAGAGCCACTTGGCCTTAGCGGTGGTTTAGCTTTGTTTTATTCTGCAGAATTTCAAATTAATGTTTTGTTTTCAAATAATAGAATGATTGATGTTGAGGCAATCATTGATGGAATAAAAGTCTACATGACATTTGTGTATGGTGATCCTGTCTTAGAACATAGGGATCATGTATGGGAACGTCTTACGCGTTTCTCAACGACAAGAGTTGGACCTTGGTTTATGATTGGTGAGTTCAATGAAATAACATGTCATAATGAAAAGGTGGGTGGAAGGCCTCGGTCAGACAGCTCTTCCCTACCTTTTAAACAGATGCTCAGCGATTGTGGAATGTTGGAATTTCCATGTTCTGGAAATACATTATCATGGGTTGGAAAAAGGGCAGGGCGAACCACAGTCAGATGTCGTTTAGACAGAGCTGTTGGCAATGAAGGTTGGCATGAGCAGTTCCCTCATTCCGGGGTAACTTATTTGCGTTTGTGGGGTTCAGATCATCGTCCGGTCCTAGCAAATATTCTTTCCAAACCAGTGCGTAAAGTGAAATCTTTCAAATTCGATAAGCGTTGGATTGACGACGAGGAAGTAAGGCAAGTTATTTTGGAGGGCTGGAATTCCTCAGAGCTCCCAACTAATGCGAATATTATGGATCACATATCAAGTTGTCGTAAAGCCTTAGGATCATGGAGGAGGCAGCATAATCTAAACTCTGGAAAACAGGTGGAAGACTTGAAGGAAAAGGTGGAGGCGCTGTATCTCGATGATAATGCCACAACTGATGATATAGCGCAGACGCTGCAGGAACTATCTGACGCTCTTAAGGCGGAAGAGATTTTCTGGAAACAAAAGAGTAGAGTGTTCTGGCTTCAAGAAGGTGACCGAAATTCCAAATATTTCCATTCAGTAACAAAGCAAAGGAGAGCAAGGAATAAAATCTCCCAGCTTCTCGATTCTGATGGAAATGCTGTAGAGGATGAAGATGGTCTAGTGGTCATTGTTACTAGCTACTTCCGTGAGTTATTTGGGATATCTAACTCTGGAAATATTGAGGAGGCTCTCTCAGAAGTTTCCTCTAAGATTTCAGATGCTGCGAATGAGGATCTTACAGCTCCGATCACGGAATGGGAAGTCAAGCTAGCTCTATTTGCAATGCATCCGGAGAAAGCTCCAGGACCAGATGGGATGACTGCACTATTTTATCAGAGGTTTTGGGACATTGTAAAGGAAGATTTAATTCGTATGGTTAATCAATTCTTATTCGAAGGAACAACGGCGAATGGCTTGAATGACACAAACATATGTCTTATTCCAAAGGTTGACAAACCAAATGAGATGTCTAAGTTTAGGCCTATTAGTCTCTGCAATGTTAGCCATAAGATAATCTCTAAGATCTTATGTCAAAGATTGAGAAAAGTCTTACCAGGATTAATATCAGAAACTCTATCGGCTTTCGTGGCCGGAAGACAAATTTCTGATAATGTCATGATTGCATAGGAAATGTTCCATGCTTTGAGGACTAAACCAAACGGTCGCAACAAGAGGATGGCCATTAAGACTGATATGAGTAAAGCGTATGATCGAATGGAGTGGCCTTTCATACAATCTGTTATGCAAAAAATGGGATTCTCGGAACTCTGGATTGATTGGATCATGTGAAGCATATCATCGGTGAGGTACAAAGTTCTTATCAATGGTCAGCCAAGGGGAAATGTTGTTCCGGAAAGGGGCCAACATCAAGGAGATACTTTGTCTCCTTTCATCTTCATTATGTGCACGGAAGTGCTTGTTAGCCTTCTTAATCATGCAGAGAACCAAGGAAGGATAACGGGGATGCGGGTAACACGCGCATGTCCCTCGGTATCCCACCTTCTCTTTGCTGATGATAGCCTTTTCTTCTGTAAGACGGAGCCCCGTGAATGTGAGGAATTATTGAAAGAGATTAGGAAATATGGGAAAGCATCAGGTCAGTGCATCAACTTTGAGAAATCTTCTCTGCTCTTTGGCAAGAAGATAAATGCTATAACTAGACAACAAATTAAAGATAAGCTAGGAATCCAAAACGAAGGAGGGATGGGTACATATCTGGGAATTCCAGAAGATATTAGTGGCTCAAAATGCAAACTTTTTTCTTTCCTTAAAGACAAATTAATGCATAGAGTGAACGGGTGGACTGGGAGATGGTTATCGAAAGGTGGGAAGGAGGTTCTGATTTAATATATTCTATTAGCTCTGCCTATATATGTGATGTCTACTTTTCTCCTGCCGTTAGAAGTTTGTGAAAAGCTCGCAAGTGCCATCGCACACTTTTGGTGGAGCTCGAATCCCCCGAAGAGAGGTATTCATTGGGCTAAATGGGAAAAACTATGTAAACCTAGGTGTGAGGGAGGTTTGGGATTTCGTATGATCCATGAATTCAACTTAGCCTTACTAGCGAAACAGTTATGGAGGCTAATTCAGTTTCCGGACTCATTGGTGGCTAGGGTGCTTAAAGGGAGGTACTACCAAATGAGTTCGCCATTACGTTCAAATCCAACCAGCAGCCCATCCTATGTGTGGACTAGCATTTTGGCGGCGCGAGATTTGTTGTCACTGGGTATTAGACATAAGGTACACTCTGGACATGAAGTTAAAGTGTGGGAGGATCCCTGGATCCCGACTGCACCTGCGCGTCCGGCTAATCCATCTGGCCCTATTTTGTCCCCAAACCTGAGAGTAAGCGATTTGATAAATCCAGATTCAAAGGATTGGGATATGGAACTATTGTCACATTTTGTCCATCCGGCCGACATTCCTCTTATAAGGAGTTTAGTCATAAGCACATCAAACCAGAGGGATTCCTTATGCTGGAGTTACACTAAAACTGGCCAGTATACTATCAAATCAGGTTACAAGGTAGCCCGAGAACTCCTGAGGAAGGATAACGAGAGTTTGATATGCGAACCTGGTATAACTGACCTTCAAGCTTTTGTCTGGAAAGCGAAAGCTCCTCCAAAGATGCGTCATCTTATGTGGCAGCTGATTACATGACATGTCGCGGTTACTCGGAACCTGAATTATAGGAATTTGAGATGTGATGATTTCTGCCCAAGGTTTGGCGAGCCGGAAAAAACTGTCACTCATGCTATTTTTGAGTGTCCTACTGCCTTGCAAGTTTGGGCCTTATCCTCGATACCGTCGGGACAAAATATATTTCCATTGCCCAGTATCTATGCAAATATGGACTATCTCTTCTGGCGGAAGGAGGAGTTTATTGCATCTGCGCCACATAGAGATCCATACCCATGGATAATTTGGTATATATGGAAGGCTAGGAATGAAAAACTTTTTAGGGGGATCGACAGAGACCCTATGGAGTTGGTATGGTTTTCTGAAAGTGAATGTCTTGCTTGGGTTTAATGCTAATGACAAGACTGGCCAGATTCCGCAAGTGCCTTGTACTGTTGAGCCTCAGACCATATGTCTTGAGAATATTTGCATAGTGGATGGTTCTTGGACCGACACTGATCAGTTTAGCGGCTGTGGTTGGGTATGGAGAACTGATGATGGGAAGATAGAGTTAATGGGGACGATGAACCTGAGGAAGCGCGAGACAGCTCATTCTGAACTAGAAGCTTTTAGATGGGCGCTAGAATGTATGCTCCAATACGCGACCTGTCAACGCTTTGGAACGGATTGCAAGGATCTTATCGCAATGCTATTGAAACCGCAAGCTTGGCTGCGATTTGCAACGGAACTGGAGGCTATTAAAACCCTTTTGATCTGCTTCCCGGAGTTTGAGATTTGTCATATCCCGAGGGCTCACAATGGAGTTGCTAATGCTTTAGCCAAAACTGCTCGTACTTTTCATAGAGAACTTTGTTTTGTTGGTAGTTCTATTCCGGTCTGGCTTCCCAGACCACCTCAAGTCTGAGTAATAGAATTGCCGTTTGATGACAAAAAAAAATCACAAACTTACCAATATAAGCTAAAAAGCCTCAACTTTTAGGTGAGCCAAAAAATTCCCAAACTTTCAGAATTTTACCAAAATAATCCTAAACTTGTGCTGTATCGGCCTTTTAAAGCATCCTAAAGTCAACCGTTAATTTTACTTAAACTTCTGTTAATAGAAACCATACGTTTTGGCTTGTCATTAAAAACATAAACTCTCGTCCCTTGTCTACTCTTCTTCTTCCTCCTCAACTCTGCAAATCCCTAATTCCCAGTAAAAGAATTTCCTCTTCACCATGGGATCAACTTCCGAAGCTCGTGGATTTCCAAGCAAGTGTGTATGTGGTGGGCTTATGCGAAAGTGGAACTTCGGATGGTGAAACGCTTTACCAAATTTGTTTTGCTCTTGATGTTTTTCATGACAATTTGTTGACATTCTCTCATTTGTTGCTTGGCCTTTCTCACTCACTCACGGACAGCCTCTCTTACTTTCTCTTGTTCTCACTTGGTGAGCTTATCTTACCCTCACTCTGTTTTGTACTTGTGTTTCATCTTAACACAAGCTTGTTCTCTCTCTTTACTCTCTCACGTTTCTTTTGTGTTTGTAGAGAGAAGAGAGTTTACTTTGATTGTTTACATTGTTCTTTCTCCAACTCTTTTTCTTATTAGACTTGGATATCTTTTCTTACAACAACACAACACACACTTATAGTAGTCTTCACTAACTACTACACACACCTTGCTTACACAACTTCTTCTAGACTATGTTCCTAAAACACTAGACTATTCTTACAAGCAAGCTTTCTCTTACACATTAACTACTTCAACAACTCCTAACAAGTTAACTTAGTTAGATTTTAACCAAACTAACTTACTTTTATTCTTCTTGTTGTGTAACTTCTAGTTACACAACCAAGTCGTCTTCCTTGACTTATTGTTCTTCCTTTCTTGCTCTTCACGCTTCTTCTTCTTTTTCCTCCGTTTCTTGCGCTCCAAGCTTCTTCTTCTTCTACGTGACTCCTTGGTCACTTCTTCTTCTTGTCTGGTAAGCTTCCTTGCTTCCACTTCTTCTTCTCTTGGAGGATTTAATCAAGGTTCAATCACTCAACACAATTGCAATTTCTTATCTTTTAATGGTGTAGCGGGTTCAAGAGAAGAAGTTTGTTAGCTATTAGGACCAAGTTATGAGATGAGAAGTTGTTGTTTTAGACTTGTTTAAGACAATTTGTTGATATGAATCACATAACAAAAGAGGAGATGAAAAAAAAGCGTAACTAACGTAACAAAGACGTGTAACAAAAAGACGTGTAACAAAAAAGACGTGTTATCCATGATTGTTGTTAACAAAACGAGATGAGAGTTTTGAGTCATTACATAACAAAGGAGATTGTCTTGTCATTACATAACACAAGAGATGGTTTCAGCCATAACATAACAAAAGAGATGGTTTAGTCATTACATGACAAAAGAGATGGTCTCAGCCATTACATAATAAAAGAAAGAAGACTTGATTAAGATTGGGATTGTTCTTGTGAAAGGCCTTGGGAAAGTCCTTGTGTTGATTCCCCCTACAAGAAATGCAAATGTAAGCTACATATACAACATGTTCTCAACTAAACAAGTAACTGGCAAAAAGAAAACATACTACATCTTGAAGTATTGGCCGACCCCTTGGCCTTTTTGTTTCTCTTTCAGCTGTAGGATTAGAACATGTAGTTTTGTTGTGACCAGTTTCTAGGAAATTAGAACAAGTCATCGTACGCTTCTCTTTTGCAAGCTTTGTTGAGGAACTAGAAGATTCATTAGCTCCTTTTCGTCTATCATAGTTGCTTGGTCTGCCACGATTACCTAGTCTATATGGTGGTGGCAACACTGGTAGCCTATTCGTCCTAGGCCATAACTTCATTCCCTGCACCGGCCTGATACCAAGCGAGTATGTCACTCTCCACATGTCACTTATGTAATACTTGGACACAAAGTCTTCCATCTTCAGCTCTTTTTTTCCAGTTATCACACATGAAGCATGAATACATGGAATTCCTCTAAGCTTCCACTTGAGACACCCACATGTTTTCAAATACATATCAACACAATAGGCGATACCTCCATCATCAATTTTATGAACATTCCCGCATGCCATGTATCTGATGAATTCTTTTGCCTTTTCCTAATGTAATACACCTGACCTAGGGTATCAAGTCAACACAAGTCAACGGTCGTGGAACAAGCCAACCAAGTGTTGATAATCTTTATGGAGAATTTATTAGAGGTTCAATCAAAGCAACTGGGGGAGTGGTCGAGCAGAAACCAGTTTTGGACGAGAAGACATAGCCGTAGCCTCGAAATGGACAAGACCAACGATGGTGAAAATTCAAAGTGTGCCAATCAAGTAAGTCTTCATTCCAGTCATCTTTGTGGGTTAAAATAAGACTTATAGTCAAGACCAAATGGAGTTGTGTCAAGCCAAAATGGAGATGGTCCATAGGAAGGTCATTTTTGCTGATATGGTCGAAATGAACTAGCCAAGAGTTAGGAAGCCAAAACGAGTTATGGAAACTTGGTAAAGGAGTTCAAAGGAGTATTTCAAGCGATTCCTCGACTTTTGGAAGTGGTCAACTCAGAGGTCAAAAGTCAACAAAAGTCAAAGGAGAGAGAATGGTCCCATTGGTCCACATAATCAATCCGGCCGACCAATAGGAGCATGCCACGTGGAAGAGACCAAAAACCATAAAACATGGAAATTATATGGAATAAATCAAGGAGTCTTATGGTGAAGAAGGAAGGGCCAAAAGATGTTTTAAGAGCATGGAAACATCAAGATACCTTTTGTCCCCATAATGGGCTATAAAATGGTAAAGGAGGTTTGGGCCAAGGAATGTGCCTATTTCTTCAAAACCACGACATCTAAAGTTTTTCTGTGACCCAATAGGAGTATTGGATTGGGCTAAAGCTTAAGGAAAAGAGTTTAGAAGATTGAAGACCCAAGGAGGCCATTTGGGCTTGTTTTTGCCTATTTTAGAAGGAAGGAGTTTGGTGATGGAAACATGTCAGGCACAAAAACTCCCATATAGTGGTTCATAAGAATCAGCAAGTGTTCTATGAGAGCTAGGGAGACAAGCCTTAGGACTAGAGTTGGTATGTGTTATGCTTTAAGGCCATTTAGGGGTCAAATCTTGGTGTGGTGGCAACTAACTTTGGAGAGAAATTTTCGATCTTAGATTTCATTCACTTAATAGGGTATGGATAGTGGAAGTTCTTCTAGAAGATGGGACGTAAAGGAGCTGATTCAAGACATTTGTCCTCATGCATAGTTTTGGAGCTTAAATTGGTAACAAGTGTTAAACCAAGTGTCATGTGTTCACACCCACTCCACTGGCTCTAACTAGGACCCCTTGGTTGTGTTTTAAAACTCAGAACTCCCCCAAAAGCTTTCTCTCTCAGTCATTCTTGTAGTTCTTTCTTGAGAGAGAAAGTACCCAAAACCGAAGAAAAACCGTGAGTGTAGTGAGGTTAGTGTAAACCCTTCTTACCCGTGTGTAACCTTTAGTATAGGAATCCTTGGAGCTTTCTAGGAGTGGTGGTAAGCCTTTAGTTGTTTAGTTAGGTTCCTTTCCTTTCTTTTAAACCCTTAACCGTTACCCTAAACCGTGTAGTTTAACCTTAGGTTTAGAGTTTTTCTTTTGGAAGCTGTCTTGCCGTGTGAAGTCTGAGGTGGGTTCCTTTTGGATTCCCTTGTGGGTCTCCGTGTGTGTGTGTTGTGAACTAACTTTGTTTTGCAGGTGGAAGACCTTAACCCGTGTGGTTCATCAGCCGGAACCACATTGCGGTTTATTTGTGTGTGTATGGGGAGTTGGCAAACCCCATACTTGAGTGTTTCCTTTGCTTATTGCTTTATCTTGTTTAGGTTGTTAGATTGCTTGTGTGTTAGGTTGTTAGTTTATTTGCATGAATTGTTTGTGTAGTGTAGTTAACCGCATGTAGATTTGAGTTTCACTCTCTCATGTAGGTCTTTGTTTAGTGTATTTCTTGCATGCATTGTTAGTTTAGGTTAGGTGCATATGGTTAGGTTAGCCGCATGTAGATTTGAGTGTCACTCTCTCATGTTGGTCCATATGCTTAGGTTTAGTAGTAGCATGCATAGTTAGGTGCATATGGTTAGGTTTAGCCGCATGTAGATTTGAGTTTCACTGTCTCATGTTGGTCCGTATGCATTAGTTTGGAACTTGCATTGCTTTGTAGTTTAGTTTGGGGTTTAGCATAGAGATTTGAGTTTCATTCTCTCTTATGCCGGGTAGAGTCTAGGGAGTCTTTTGTTTTTCTTTCCCTTGTGCTTTGGCATGTTCTGTTTTTCAGGTACTATGGCATGGAGGTTAGAGGCAGATCTCCTTCATGCTGGTCGGATTTTACCTGGACCGGAACATATGGCAATTCCGTGTTGTACCTTCCACATATGGGTTTCTCCTGTGATGTGCTTGCGGCTATTCTGTGTTGTACGTCCCATGAGGTGGGATTCACCAGATTTGTGCTTGATTTGCTGCCATCCCGTGTTGTACGTCCCATAGGGTGGGATTCTCCAGAATGTGCTTGTGACCATCTTGTGTAGTACGTCCCATTTTGTGGGATTCTCCAGGATGTGTTGCGTTGTGGCCATCCTGTGATGCATGTTCCTCGTGGTGGGACTCTCCGGTGATGTGCGAGAGACCATGGAGTTAGATCGGATGAAGCCCAATTCTCCATGGCGGAGTGACCTTCCCTCCATGACTCGTCACCGTGAAGTGGGTCGCGCCCATGGACGAGTGCTGCATGACGATGTGGCTCGGTGGAAGTTCCTTGCGGAGGAATTCCTGGAGTTGATGTTTTTCGACCACGTGACTTTTGTGTTTGTGGTCGGGAATGTTCATAATGGAGTGGATAGGGCTCCATGTGTTTAGGGCCCAAGATGTGTGGCATGTGGCCCGTCCTTTGGTTGACTCGAGTCTTGTTCTTTTTCTTTGTTTGTTGAGTCTAGGATCGAATCTAGAGTGTCTAAAGTCTCGTGGGCGAGACTTGGGTAGATTAGGTTTTAGTTTTCTTAGTTTAGTTTAGTTGCATTGCATTTAGGGTAGTTGCATGCTTATTTTCTTGCATTGAATTGTTTGTTTATCTTTGTTGTTTATATGCTTGCTTGTTTGTAAGCATGGGCTGGGGAGGGTAGTTGTTGTTAGGCAACTCACTGAGTAATTTTTGATTACTCATCCCCTCTTCTACTATGCAGGTAACCTTTGGACTTGGGCGTTCGCGGGGTGCGGAGGACGAGGCCAAGCGTAGATTTCCGGTGTTGTTTGCAAGGACCAAGATGTTTCTGTTTTCACTCGCTTTGTTTTTCATGGGTACTCGTTTGACTCGTTTGTTTTCAGTTTGTTTTCTTTGGTTTTGTTGTTTTATTTTTATTCTTTACTCTGAGGACTTTGGTCGAGTTCCCGACTTTGTAAAATAAATAAAATGTATGTTTTTATTAAATCCCCGTTGAAACGCTGATATTTAGTTTTGTCCGAACTTTCACAACTCTCGACCAAGGTACGGGTTGGCAAGCCTTAGGTCGAGGTCGAGAAGGGCGGTATCGTGGTCGGACTGATCTGGACTTGGATGTGTTCTAAGTTCTGTTCAGACTGACTGCGGTGCGGCCAAACTTGTGGCGCTTCCGGGTCGTATCAGGGTTAGTCCGACCTGTGGTACGGTTCGGGGGTGTTACACACGTGGCCTTAGCTTCCTCGGGAAGTTGTAGAGGTAAACATATTTGCTTCCCTTAGAAGTATGTCAGGTTACATTACTAGGAAAAGCAGTCGTAAGGTGGCCGGAGCTTTCTTCTTGGCAAGGTTAATAGTCACAGAGTTCCTGGAGTTTGATTCCTCTCAAAGTGAGAAGCCATTACTTGCCTTTATTTTTGATCTTTCTTGGCTTTCTTTCTGCATTGGGCTGGATGTAGTTCTTTTTCTTCCGCATGGATAAACGGAGCTGGCTTTGGTTTCTTGCTGTAAGGTTAGAGTATTTTCTTTTGAGGAGACTCATAGCAGGAACGGGTATTCTCCTAACTTCTTTTGCCTTGAATGGAGTGATGGAATCGATGGCCATCAAATCTTTATGTGGAGTTAAGATTTTCTTCAGGTCCTTTGGTGGGAAAACATGTTTGTGGCAGGAGGCAAAACAGTAGTTGCGACACACCTGGCATTAGGGCAAGGTTTCTCCTGATTTTGATTGGTTCTTGTCTTTTCACAAGAACTCCATTAAGGAATTTTCCCTCATAAATTTATTAATTCATATCTCTAGTGCGGTGTACTTATTTAATCTATGACTATGGTCATTGTTCCTTTTACGGGATAATTCATATGGAATTCGCTAACAACTTCAAAAGGGTTCTCTTCACCTAACAAATCAGCTGGTCTAGGATTGGGGTACTATCTAGAAGCTAGAAACCAGAGAGTAAGGTGATTTTCCAGTTATCTCTTGGTGGTGGTCTGGCCTGCCCGTGTTATTCCCATGAACTTTTCTTCTGACTCCTCCTGCTTTTGAAATTCGTCGAAGTCGTAAATCAGGAAGGGTGTTGTTCCCTGCTTGAGGACCTTGCATATTTCCCATGTGGGGCGGAGTTGTGAACTTGGACCCATTGGTGGCATCAAGGAACTCAGAGATTATAGTTGAGAATTGGAAGCAGCAGGAACCAAAGATTGTAGAGGTGTGATTCCAGATTGGTAGTTCCTGCGTTGAATTCTCTTTCAACTCTTAGTACGGTGTTATCCTCCCTTAGAATAGTGTTAGGAGGTTCCAGATGCGTGAGCTTTATATCTGGTGAGAATAAGTCCTTTCTTTCCCCATGTGGCTGGGTTTAAGAGATTTTGCAGGAAGACATAATGTCTCTTCCGCCAATCAAACCCTCACGTAGTTTGAAACTCCTCCTCCCACCAAACTGTTAGGTTATTTTGTGTAAGTGATTCGTTCTCAGCTCTACGGAATGAAGGGATAAGGAGACATGTCGTTGTAGTGCATTCCTCTGCTTCAATTGTTAATAAACCAGGGTATCCTGCTTAAGGATTACTGCCATATGGGTATGGGTCAGTATATGTCACGAATAACTTGGTAGCAGCAGGAGAGATGTATTGTTTGGCAGGAGCTGCCTATCTATAGTGAAGATCGCATTGTCTTCCTGATATAGTTGATGGTTCCTGCTTCCAAAGGTACCTTCTGTGATACATCCTAGTATTGGACATGATCACTCAAACGGTCTGCAGTGGATATGATCACGCAAAGGAGAAATAATGGATCGAGGGGTGACATAAGAGGGGCAGAAACTCTCTTGATACTACCAGAAATTCGATGTTTCTTTATGTGACGCACAAGTCCAATTATTCGAAGGTTTGTTTGCTAGGTGATAACCTCACTAACAAACAGAAAGTTCTAAGCAACGAACTGAAAGAGATGAACTTAAAATAATAAGAAGAAACTGATTGTATTGGAATGAGAAAGGGGGTACATACTTATTGTGGGAACCGAAATTTGCATTGTCGATTTCCGTTGAATTAGGAACGCAGGGTAAACCCTAGTTTCTCATAGGTCTCGGATATCTGCTAAACCACACTCCAATCAATCAGAATACGAAGTAAAGATAGATAAATAAAGTAAGAATCGAAAAGAGAGAAAATATATGCCTTATTCCAAATTTGCGTATGAGCGTTTACAACAGGATAGAAGCCTTGGCTATGAGAGCTGTCGACGAGATCTCTAGTTCTAACAACCTAAGACTGCAAAACCCTAGTTGAGTCGCAGCTCGAATAACAAAAACGGAAAGTTGCCTAAATGCTCTAAGTGCTATGTTTTCTCTGAGTAGAGATTTTCGTGTGTCTCACTTGCATCATCACCCTTGAGGTCCTTGTATACTCCTCTAGAGGCAGTTAGCTCTTTCCCCTTCTGCCCTTGGTTGAATTTATCGCTTCGCAAAAATATTCCCTTTTCCTCGATCTTCATGATTATCTTTGGAAACTTAACACTTACCCTCCAATCTTGACATTTATCTTCTGGACTTAACATTTATCCATTCCTGCAAAATAAAAGATAAACCGTCACAAATTTTGGGCTCGATTTTGGATAAAATCGTGAGTGGGCCTTTAGCCGAGTTTTAGACCTTATCGGGCATTTTTTTTACTTAAGCGTTTTTACGATTTTATCGAAAGAGCATTCTTTAAGACAACGTTGTCCAAGAGTTAGGATCATTCGTATGGGGCGTGCGACTCCAGGTGTTTAGTTAAATGTTATCATCTTATACAATCGACCCGATCCTTTCACGAGAAAATGAGTCATTTGGGTAGAGTTCCAATGTTAGTCTTGATCGAGATGAAACAAAGATAAGTTCGATCAAGTTTCAAAAGAGGGAGTTACGAGGACGAGGTAAAAATGGATTGATTGATCCAACTTTCCGAACGGGCAAGTTGGATTGCTTGCGCTACCTAACTTACCCATTTGGCGAGTTGGGCTTGTCCAACTTGCCGAACGGGCGTGTTGGTCATCTTGTTCCACCCAACTTGCCCGCTTAGCGAGTTGGTCATCCTGCATCGCTCAACTTGCCGAACAGGCGAGTTGGTCTGTTCTTGTGGTTCGATTTGCCCGTTCGATGAGTTGGACGTCTTGCTCGACCAACTTCTTTGTCCGGGGAGTTGGATGATCGAGTCTTCTAGTCGTTTCGTTGAGTTGCCGTTTCAGGATACGTTGACACAAGGTCCTAAGACAAACTCTTCTTGATGGCTCATTTATGCAGACCATTCCTTCGTGGTCAGCCGAGATTTGACTTCGATTTTTCTCGTTCCTTTTTTCTGAGATATTATCTCTTTTTCACAAAAGGCGCATTTCTCGGGAAGTTTCTGACGTGGATTCTGTCGTGACCGATTTCAAACCAACAGTTAGGCCCCCAGCTCATTAGAATCGTAAGGTTCTAGCGAGCGGTTTTTGTAGGTTTGGTAAGTTAGGCGGAATCAATGTTTGAAAAGGTCCGTTGAAAGTGGTCTACTTATTCCTCTAAGAGCGAAATGCAGTAGGATTTGGGTTGCGCCTTGTGAAAGCTGCCTACGTACCCTTGTAAAAGGGATCAAGCCTTTATGGTTTAGTTGTGTGTCGTGTAGACATTATCTGGCATGTTGCTACCAATGGCATTGTAGTGCATTCCTCTTCTTCAATTGTTGATAAACCAGGATATCCTGCTTAAGGATTACTGCCATATGGGTATGGGTCAGTATATGTCACGAATAACTTGGTAGCAGCAGGAGAGATGTATTGTTTGGCAGGAGCTGCCTATCTATAGTGAAGATCTCATGGTCTTCCTGCTATAGTTGATGGTTCATTCTGCCAAAGGTACCTTCTGTGATACATCCTAGTATTGGACATGATCCCTTAAACGGTCTGCAATGGATATGATCACGCAAAGGAGAAATAATGGATCGAGGGGTGACATAAGAGGGGCGGAAACTCTCTTGATACTACCAGAGATTCGACGTTTCTTGATGTGATGCACAAGTCCAATTATTCGAAGGTTTGTTTGCTAGGTGATAACCTCACCAACAAACAGAAATTTCTAAGCAACGAACTGAAAGAGATGAACTCAAAATAATAAGAAAAAACTGATTGTATTGCAATGAGAAAGGGGGTACATACTTATTGTGGGAACCGAATTTGCATTGTCGATTTCCATTGAATTAGGAACGCAGGGTAAACCCTAGTTTCTCATACGTCCCGGATATCTGCTAAACCACACTCTAATCAATCAGAATACGAAGTAAAGATAGATAAATAAAGTAAGAATCGAAAAGAGAGAAAATATATGCCTTATTCTGAATTTGCGTATGAGCGTTTACAACAGGATAGAAGCCTTGGCTATGAGAGCTGTCGACGAGATCCCTAGTTCTAACAACCTAAGACTGCAAAACCCTAGTTGAGTCGCAGCTCGAATAACAAAAACAGAAAGTTGCCTAAATGCTCTAAGTGCTATGTTTTCTCTAAGTAGAGATTTTCGTGTGTCCCACTTGCATCATCACCCTTGAGGTCCTTGTATACTCCTCTAGAGGCAGTTAGCTCTTTCCCCTTCTGCCCTTGGTTGAATTTATCGCTTCGCAAAAATATTCCCTTTTCCTCGATCTTCATGATTATCTTTGGAAACTTAACACTTACCCTCCAATCTTGACATTTATCTTCCGAACTTAACATTTATCCCTTCCTGCAAATTAAAAGATAAACCGTCACAAAGTTTAGGCTCGATTTTGGATAAAATCGTGAGTGGGCCTTTAGCCGAGTTTTAGACCTTATCGGGCATTTTTTGACTTAAGCGTTTTTATGATTTTATCGGAAGAGCATTCTTTAAGAAAACGTTGTCCGAGAGTTAGGATCTTTTGTATGGGGCATGCGACTCCAGGTGTTTAGTTAAATGTTATCATCTTATACAATCGACCCGATCCTTTCACGAGAAAACGAGTCATTTGGGTAGAGTTCCAACGTCAGTCTTGATCGAGATGAAACAAAGATAAGTTCGATCAAGTTTCAAAAGAGGGAGTTACGAGGATGAGGTAAAAATGGATTGATTGATCCAACTTTCCGAACGGGCGAGTCGGATTGCTTGCGCTACCTAACTTGCCCATTTGGCGAGTTTGGATTGTCCAACTCGCTGAACGGGCGAGTTGGTCATCTTGATCCACCTAACTCGCCCGTTCGGCGAGTTGGGCTTCTCCAATTTGCCGAATGGGCGTGTTGGTGATCTTGATCCACCCAACTTTCCCGCTTAGCGAGTTGGTCGTCCTGCATCGCCCAACTCGCCGAACAGGCGAGTTGGTCTGTTTTTGTGGTTTGATTTGCCTGTTCGACGAGTTGGACGTCTTGCTCGGCCAACTTCTCTGTCCGGGGAGTTGGATGATCGAGTCTTCTAGTCGTTTTGTTGTGTTTCCGTTTGGGGATACGTTGACACAAGGTCCTAAGACAAACTCTTCTTGATGGCTCATTTATGCAAATCATTCCTTCGTGGTCAGCCGAGATTTTACTTTGATTTTTCTCGTTCCTTTTTTCCGAGATATTATCTATTTTTCACAAAGGGCGCATTTCTCGGGAAGTTTCTGACGTTGATTCTGCCGTGACCGATTTCAACCCAACAGTTATGCCCCCAGCTCGTTAGAATCGTAAGGTTCTAGCGAGCGGTTTTGGCAGGTTTGGTAAGTTAGGCGGAATCAATGTTTGAAAAGGTCCGTTGAAAGTGGTCTACTTATTCCTCTAAGAGCGAAATGCAGTAGGATTGGGGTTGCGCCTTGTAAAAGCTTCCTACGTACCCTTGTAAAAGGGATCAAGCCTTTATGGTTTAATTGTGTGTCGTGTAGACATTATCTGGCATGTTGCTACCAATGGCATTGTATATTGGATCTTTGTCGGCCTCGAGACTGGCCTTGTACGCTGTTCATTTTGGCGAGTGTGGCCATATTTATGTTTTCGGGACTGAAAGCGTATGGCTACGGATCCCGGCCGCTTTGCGACTTTTTAAATGAAAAAAACTAGGGTTTTTACTTGACAAGGAGCTCAAGTAGACTCGAATTTTTGTTAAGTATAGAGGAAGGATACAATTTGTCATGTCGCTCCCAACTCTTTTGCAGATCATCCTATTCGTTGCTCGTTCGAGATGCTTGAGAAGTTTTCCAAAGTTTCGAGAGAGCTTAGATATTGACGAAGAGACATTCTTTCAGGATCTCGTATCTTTTCGATATCATGCTTTGAAACGTTAAAGACCAGTGTGCTAGGTTTAGGGTAAGACATAGGTCTAATCACGGTTTTAGGGAGTGCGATGACTACTTCGGCTTATGTTTCCCTATCGCTTTCTACCTGATTCCATTAAAGTCCACAATATGTTCTTGGCTTATGTGACTTGTACCGTAGGAATCGAGCATCTCTCCGAGGACAATTTTTAAGTCTCCCAAAAGTGCTGACCAAAATTTCAGATTTCTTTTATAGCGCTATTACCATTGGGTCGGGTGTTCGAGAGCTATCTCTACGAGATGGCTTAGTGTGTTTAGGACGTTAAGATTTTGTTGTGATCAGCAACAAACTTATTTGTAGATATAACCGTTTTTGAACCTTCACGAAGGATACGATTTTAATAAGGTGTGTATGTTTTATAGTGGTGAACGGAGTGTTTTTAAGGTTAGCATTCCATTTCGAAAAGTTTTGACAAAAAATAGTTCTCCGAGCGTTAGCGACGTCTCGCTGTGTTGAAGTTTGAGTTTTTCTTTCGTATGCCGTATTTCGTGCTTGAATAGTTTGCGGACTTGAAGATGTGTGGTATGGCAAGTTTTTTTTAACCTTACGGAAGAGAAACGTTTTGGTTTGTTTCCGAGGAATTAGGACCAATGGGTCACGTAAATTTTTCCCTGAGAATATGCAACTTCATTCACTGTGGTTTGTGAAGAGTCGGCCCCTTGAGATTTATTTCGTGTATAGTTGAGGATGCTTTATGTGCCGCTTTTCACTTGTAAAACGCTGTGGGTTTAGAGTAAACTGCGGAACATATTGAACTTGGTCGGTTGTCGACAAGTTTGTGTTTTCCGTTAACCGTACGGTGGTTGCGACTAAGTTTCAATATTAAGAATTTGTCGTATGATTTACGATTCTTCGTTATATGATAGTTATTTTCACTTGGTGTTTTAAAACTAATCGTGGATTGTCGTTTTGCCGCTAAGTGATTGGGTTGAGCAGTGGTTTCTCAAAAATTTTGGTTCGGTCTGAAGAATGTGTTCAGCCGAATAGCCGAGGACGTGTTAACATTAAGGTCATGTTAGTTTAGAACTTTCCTAAAGAGGATACCGAATTCCAATTTGGATTTTTATCAGAAGGCGTAATTGGCTGAGGGCCAAAGAACGTTTTTCGAGATTGACGGGCCACGTCGGAGTTTTCCGTGCTATAGTCGTACGAATTTTTTTTTTGTACGATGAAGAAAAAACCTAAAACGCTCAATAAAGAACCTGTGCGAGATGATTGCCTGCTCGGAATGAACCAAGGGGTATGGGAGTCAGAATCCAACGAGCTGCATGGTTAAAGAGTGAGTTCTGTAAGATCGTAGTGCGAAGAGATAAAGTTTATTTATTTTTTTGTTGAGAGACGAGTCATATGACTTTGTTTTTAACTATACGCAAATTTTCCAAAACACTTCTCCGTAAATCTTGCTTTGTTCGTTTCCGAAAGTTTCTACGCAGACTTGGTGTGGCTATACGAAGGATATATCGCGTAAGTTTTACGAGAAGTGAATGGTATAGAAGTAAATTGAGAATGTCTCTCGCAGATTACTCGTGATATTTGCGAACGAGGAATGTGTTTTCCTCATTCTGTTTTCCGCATTGCGAAGCCATTTTCATGACACCGATCTTGTTTTCTCGTAGGCTCTTCCGTATAAAATGTCATAGTTATACGAAAGTAATGGATGATCGGTTTTATGAGGCATTGCATGGCCTAAATGGTTTTATGTCTACTACTGCGAGAGTTTACTTTGTCGAAAGCGTTTTTTTATGCCGAGACAAAAAAAATTGAAGTATGGGAGTATACGAGTATAGTATATGTACCTACTCCCTCTTTTTCTTACGAAAGAAAACGATTGAACCGATATTTTGAAGGTTTGTGTACGTTTTTCTTTCAAAGATTGGGATGATCAACAATCCAGGTCGGTTTAAAGACGACACTAGAATTGTGACTTGGTGACTTTTGGGTTGACGACTAGGAATATGTCAGTTTTATGAAAATTGCTAGGAGACACTAGGATTCTGACTTGGTAACTTTCGGGTTGACGACTAGGAATATGTCAGTGTTAAGAAAATTGCTAGGAACTAGTCGGTTTTAAGACGAAATCCGAATTTCTAGTTTTTTCTTTCCTTAGGAAGCAACATGAGCGTGTGTGACGATCGTTTCTCGGTTTTCCAAGAGTTTAGATCGGTTTGCAAGATCTGCATGAGCAGTCGCAGAACAATAGATCGAGATAGGAAAATGCCTAAGACCTAGTTCGCTAGACTATACTCCTAGATCCTAAGTCCCTAAAGTTTTATGGCGATCTCCGAAGCGTTTTTATTTCTTAGTACCTTCCTACGAAAAATCCAAGTCTGATTTCAGAAAGTTCCAGCCGGCCATACCTTAGTTTTCTCGAAGGTTTGGGTTCACCTCTTCTCTGTTTTGCTTGCTCATCTCCCCTTCCTCTTCTCTCGCCTGTACGCCCTTTAAGAATAGCAACATTATTAGTTCTTCCTGGCCGTTGTGGTTTTTATCGTAAAGTTCTGACGGTAACTCCAATCGAGATGAAATAATAGATGCTTTGATCGAGATTCAAAGGAGAATTCTAAGGTGGAGGTAATGGCGAGTTGGATGCCCAATAGGGAGAGTAGGACGCCCAATAGTTCGAGTAGGAGCAAGCAAAGGAGTTTATGCGAATCTCACTTGTTTTGGTCGTAAAATCTCAATCAAAAATCCGATTGAGATGAAATGAAAAGTATTTCGATTAAGATTCAAAAGTTTTTTGATCAGGATTTAAATAAGAACGCAAAGTTGAGCCAAAGGACTGCTAGTTTGGTCAAACTGCCGGTTTGGGAAGTTGGACAGGTCCAACTCGCCGAACGGGCGAGTTAGACGGTTCGTTTTGTGCAACTTGCCCATTCGGCGAGTTTGATTTGTCCAACTCGCCCGTTCGGAGAGTTGGATTGGTCCAACTCGCCAAATGGGCGAGTTTGGATGGCTCGTTCGGTCTAACTAGCCAAACGGGCGTGTTGGTCGGCCCATGCTGTCCAACTCACCCATTCGGCGAGTTGGACTGGTCCACAATCACAGAACGGATGATTTGGACTGCGTGGAACGGAGGATTTTGTCGGCATGCATCGCCCAACTCGCTCGTTTGGCGAGTTAGACCGGTACAACTCGCTGAACAGGTGATTTAATCGGTTCTTTTGGTTTGATTTTCCTGTTCGACGAGTTGGACGTCTTGCTCGGCCAGCTTCTCTGTCCGGGGAGTTGGATGATCGAGTCTTCTAATCATTTTGGCATGTTGCCATTTGGGGATACGTCCCCGAGGTCTTAAGACAAACTCTTCTTGATGGCTCACTTATGCAGACCATTCCTTCGTGGTCAGCCGAGATTTGACTTTGATTTTTCCCGTTCCCTTTTTCCGAGATATTATCTCTTTTTCACAAAGGGCGCATTTCTCGGAAAGTTTCTGACGTTGATTCTGTCGTCACCGATTTTGACCCCAACACTTATAGTGTTTTTAGTCAAAAAGACTTAACTAAAAATGCTGAAAACAATACATAAAAATCAGAACTTTGACTGAGAATGTTGAAAGTCAGTCAAAGGTGTGGAAAACAAGGAAGCCTGGTAGATAGACCCTTGGGCTACTTCTGTCCAGATTCATTGAACCTAGCTGTGTTGTTCGGGTCCATCGCGGTAAGGATCAAGACGCACTGTGGGCTCTCCGTGTGGGTGATCGATGAACTTTCATGAACGGATGGCAATTTTAGTTGACACAAATTTTCAGAGAGCTTAAGTATCATTGCTTTAGAGAGTTTAGAATGATCGATCATCATGAAGTCATCAATCTGGTTGGAAAGGTCATGTTTACGACCATCGGGGCATGCGATACGCACTAAACAGGCCAGAAGTGAAGTGTTGTGTCCTGAATAAAGTTCCTCTCGTTGATCTTGAGTTCTGGCTTGACTGTTGGTCTTAGATTGTCGAATGGGTGAGGAAAGAATGGCTAAGGTCCGGTCAGTTTGTTCATCAGGTCGTGGTTCCAGCCTTTGGTCATTTCCGGATGCACGTAGGTTGATTCTGTACACGGCTCGGTCCGTTGATCGGGTGAACCTCGGTTGAACTGATCTTATCGTCATGATCACCATGCTGGGCTGGTTCCACATCCTGGGGTGCATCATTCCCTTCCTTTTCAAAAGGATTTATCCACAAATCTGGATCATCTGCACGGAAAAGAGATAAATCAGACACATTAAACCTTGAACAAATATCATACTTACCTTGAAGATCAAGCTGATAAGAATTATCTTGGATTTTCTTAATGATCTGAAAGGGACCATCGACTCTAGGCATGAGTTTAGACTTTCTTTCTTCAGGGAACCGTTCCTTTCTCAAGTGAACCCACACGAGTTCTCCTTCCTTAATTACGACTTTGGTCCGTTTCTTATTTGCCTTCCTCTCATAAATCTTTGTTTTGGCTTCCATGTTGGTTTGAACCTTATCATGCAACTTCCCAATGGTCTCAGCCTTCTTTTCCCCATATCTACAAATTCTTTCACTCAAAGGAAAAGGCAAAATATCAAGTGGAGACATAGGGTTGAAGCCATAAACAATCTCAAACGGAGAAAACTTAGTATAGGAATGCACAAAATGATTATATGCAAACTTAACATGAGGCAAACATTCTTCCCAAAGTCTAAGATTCTTTCTAATCAACGACCTAAGCAATGCAGATAAGGTTCGGTTTACAACCTAAGTTTGACCATCAGTTTGAGGATGACAAGTGGTGGAAAACAATAGCCTCGTTTCTAACTTAGACCACAAAGTCTTCCAAAAATAAATAAGGAACTTAGAATCTCTATCAGAAATAATGGTTCTAGGCATTCCGTGCAACCTAACAACATCTCTAATGAACAGCAACATGCACGGCATCATTAGTTTTATGACAAGGTATGTAATGAGCCATTTTTGAAAATCAATCAACCACCACAAAGATAGAATCTCAACCAGACTTAGTCCTAGGCAATCCAAGAACAAAATCCATAGATATATCGACCCAAGGATGAGATGGAATGGGTAAAGCAGAATAAAAACCTTGGTTTTGCACTTTGGATTTAGCCTTCTTGCAAACCACACATTGGTTGCATATTTTCTCTACATCCTTCATCAAGCTTGGCCAATAAAAATGCTCATACACCACCTTCTATGTCTTCTTGATTCCCAAATGTCCCATAAGACCTCCTCCATGTGATTCCGTGACAAACAATTCCCTAAAAGAACATTGGTGCACACACAAGTGGTTATCATAGAATAGGAAATCAGACACTTGATAGTACTTCCCATAAGCAGTCTTGGAATTTTCTAAAATCTCTTTGAAATCCGGATCAGATGCATACAAATCTTAGATAAATTCAAGCAACTTCGTTTCTAGAGTTGAGAGAAGAGTGTTCCTTCTAGACAAGGCATCAACCACCACGTTTTCCTTACCTTGTTTGTACTTGATCACATAAGGAAAGGTCTCGATGAACTCGACCCAACGTGCGTGCCTTTTGTTTAGATTTTACTGGCCCTTAAGGTGTCTCAATGATTGATGATCAGTTTGGATCACGAACTCCTTTGGCCAGAGATAGAGTTGCCAAGTCTGGAGAGATCGCACAAAAGCGTACAACTCCTGGTCGTAAGTGACGTAGTTGAGCGTGGCTAAACCAAGTTTCTCACTGAAATAAGCAATGTGTTTCCTGTCCTGCATCAAGACAGCACCAATACCAACACCCAAAGCATCACATTCAATCTCAAAAGTTTTAGAATAATCAGGAAGCATAAGTAAAGGAGCTTGAGTTAACTTCCCTTTGAGAATTTGAAACGCGTCTTCTTGAGCGTGTTCCCACTTGAACCCAACATTCTTTTTGATCACCTCAGTGAGTGGAGCTGCTATAATGCTGAAGTTTGGGACGAACCGTCGGTAGAACCCAGAAAGTCCCTGAAAGCTCCTCACTTCACCCACCCTAGGCCTAGGGATTGGATGCCTATATTTTACCGTCATGTTGTTGATGGCGCGGCAGTCCACACACATCCGCCAAGATCCATCCTTTTTGGGCACAAGGAGGACAAGTATGGCACAAGGGCTAAGGCTTTATATGATGTAGCCTTTCTCAAAAATCTCTCCAATCTGTTTGTGAATTTCTTTTGTTTCCACCAGGTTGGTTCGATACGCTTGTCGGTTCGGAAGCTGTGCACCCGGAATGAAGTCAAACTGATGTTCAGTACCTCTTACTGGTGGCAAAACCTTTTGGGTTCTCATATGGAAAGACATCAGAGTAATCATGCAAGACATCTATCAAATAACTCGGAATTTTCAGTGCAAGCTTAGAAGAAGAAGCCATTAGAGATTGTTTGTAAACAAACAAGAGAAATGGCTGTTGAGAGCAAAGAGACTTTCTGACCTGACATTCTTTGATAAAGAAATTGGAATCCTTATGGATGTCTCTGGTTCATCCGTTCTGAGTTCCTTGTCTCAACCCTTCTTGAGTTGGATCTGATCTTGGTGAACCTCCAAAGGAGTCAAGGGCACCAGTGTGATCTTTTTCCCTTTTTGATCAAAGGAGTGCTGGTTTGTATATCCATCATGTACCACCTTTTTGTCGAACTGCCATGGTCGACCAAAAAGAATGTGATAGGTGTCCATGGGAAGGACATTGCAAAGGACCTCGTCCTCATATCGTCCGATGGTAAGAGGGACCGTAACTTGTTCCTTCACATATTGCTCACCAGCCTCCTTGAGCCATTCCAATCGGAAAGGTCGGAGAGAGGTCTGGTCACAAGTCCAAGTTTCCTAACAAGAGTATCACTAGCAACATTAGTGCAACTGCCACCATCAATAATCAAAGAACAAATTTTATCTGAAATCAAACATTTAGAGTGAAAAAGATTCTCCCTTTGTTCTCGTTCGTTGGTTTTGGGTTGCACACTCAAGGATCTCCTAGTGACAAGCAATGGACCATGAGCTACATATTCGAGGTGGTCATGTTCCTCATCAAAGATCGGAGCTAAGTCTTCATCCAGGTAGTCGTCAAAGATTGGACCAAGATGTTTGTCATAGACTGGTCTGAGATCATCGTCCGTGGGCTTATACTCATCAAATATTGGACCGGCTGAATCGTCCAAGGGTCTCCTAGCAACCAGAAGTGGTCCTTGATGTGGGTAATCGAATGGTTCTTCATCCTCATCATAGACTGGACCGAGATCTTCCTTATCCTACTTGTCGTCCTCGAACTCAACTTCTCCATTCTCCAATAGAATCATCACCTTTTGGTTTGGAAAACGGTTAGCATAATGCCCAAGACCATTACATCTAAAGCACTGGATTTCTCTTGTTCGTTTGGAGGTCTATCAGTCTTTTCTCTATCAACACGAGCAGAGACATTAGTCTTAAAAGTTGTATTTGTTGTGGCTGAAGACTTACCCTTGTCTTCGTAGTTTGGTTTGGAAGCAAGGTCGGTTTTGGAGCATAGGATGGTTTGGAAAGGCTCTTCCTCTTTAATTGCAGCTCAATCAACATAGCTTTGTGTAGCATCTGATCCAAACTTTTGTACTCTTGAAGCTCCATTCGGTCTTGAATGTCACGGTTGAGTCCCGAAAGGAATCACGCCATAGTGGCCTCCAAGCCTCATCCAGATCAGCCTTGATCATCAGTGTTTCCATTTCCTCGAAGTAATCCTCAACTGATTTGGTTCCTTTAAGAAAACGTCTAAGCCTTTGGTGAAGGTCACGATGGTAGTGCTCCTGAACAAATTGTTTCCTCATCAAGGCAGTGAGCTCATCCCATGAGGCTATAGGTCTTCCACCTGTTCTCCTCCTAAGAGTCAACACTTGATCATACCAGTTAATAACATAGCGAGTAAATTCAGTTGCAACCAACCTAACCTTTTTAAGTTCAGAGAAATTTTGACAATCAAAAACGAGTTCAATTTTTCTTTCCCATTCTAAAAATGCATCATGATCGTATTTGTCTTCAATAGTTGGAATCTTAAGTTTCAAACAACCTAAACCATCATCAACTTGTTCATTTCTCCTAGAAAAAGGATTAAACATCACCTCGTTCATGGTTTTGGTGCCGTGGACCTGTCCTAGGTTGGTTGATGGAACGATGATCAAGGAACTCCTCCTCGCCATCATCATCGGATCGGTTGGTCCGTCTAGGGTGTTTTCTTCTTGCTCCGGTTCTGGACTGAGTTGTTTGACGAACCTGCATCTCACCAAGACGTTCATGGATCCACTCTAAACCTGTGTTCAAAAGGTTAGTAAAAGAATCATTTAAAGCTCTTATTTGCAAGTTTGACAAGCAAGCTACAGAATTTCCGGGACGGTTTCTTTCATCTTCTCTCTCCATGGTTCCTGAAATTGCTAAACACTAAAGATCAGCACAAATAAATATATTCCTCACACGCTCAGGTGTTTAATCTCCCCCACTCAAGTGTTTCACTCGGAATTTAGTCAGTCACTCAAGAGTTTCTTCTCAAAGTTCTAAGAAAGACAATCCAAGTTTCCCAATGGGTTCTCCCAGCAAACAAACAATGAAATGAGATAGGAAGATAAGAAATTTGGTTTTGGAATCCGCTTTAACCTCCTCAATGGCCAGATTTGTCATCGGCCAGCAGGTTTTCTCTTCCACCACCAAACCACAAATTAAACTTTTCAAAAAAAATTTGAAAATCTTTTTTTTTAATCTTTTCTTATTCTTTTTTAAATAGTGGATGGTAATGAGGGGCCCAGATTCAAGATAGAAAGAAGAAGAAGTCTTTGAAGAAATTTAAATGGAAGATGAGAAGAACGGATAGATGATACCAATTGAGTGGCTCCGATACCACTTGATATGTCCTAGGATTGGACAGGATCACTCAAACGGTCTGAAGTGGACATGATATCGCAAAGGAGAAATAATGGATCGAGGGGTGACACAAGAGGGGCGGAAACTCTCTTGATACTACCAGATATTCAACGTTTCTTGATGTGACGCACAAGTCCAACGATCGAAGGTTTGTTTGCTAGGCGATAACCTCACGAAGAAACAGAAAGTTCTAACCAAATAACTGAAAGAGATGAACTCAAAATAATAAGAAGAAATTGATTGTATTGCAATGAAAAAGGGGGTACATACTTATAGTGTTTTGAGTAAAAAAAACTTAATAAAAGCTACATCAAATTTGGCGCCGTTGCCGGATACTCTTTCTTATTGCCATTAGATTTAGTTTAGAATATAGTCTAGATTTTTATTTTATTGTTGCTAACCTATTTGATATAGCCTATTTATTACCATTTTAGGCCATGTTATAGGCTCTATTTAGCGTCTATTATGTGTGTCTAGGATATGTTTTAGAGTATTTGCAGGTCCATGAATGGTGTAGAGACAAATGGAGATACTAGGAGCTTTTAGAGCATTTAGAGGAGAAGAACCCGTAGCTCACTATTTGAGGAGTCGAAGGGCAAGTGTAATACCCTGATCTAGGGTCTCAAGTCAACGCAAGTCAACGGACGTATAATAAACCATCAAAGTATGAAGAAGCTATGAGAAGACATAAATAGAGGTTCGGTCAAAGCATTTTGAAGAATGGTCGAGTGGAAACCAAAGTTGGTCGAGGAGACAAAACGGAAGCTTCGAAACGGCCAAGGCCGAGTATGGTGAAATTCCAAATTCTGCAAATCAAGATAGACTTTATCCTAATCATCATTTTGGGATAAAATAAGACTTTTGGTCGATAAAAATTGAAGTTGGATCGAGCCAAAGTGAAGATGGTCCAGAAGGAGGCTGTTTTGGCCGATATGGTCGAAATGAGCTAGCCAAGAGCTAAGGAAGCCAAGTAAAGGTGTGCAAAAATGGTCAAGGAGTTCAAAGAAGTAGTTTCTACAATTCCTCAACTTTTGGAAGTGGTTACCTCATAAGGCATCAACTAGGTTTAGGGTTGAATGATAGCAATCATGGATTAGCTCAAAAGTAGGATTGCTAACTAAGTTAATATCCATCAATTGAGTTGTGCTTAATGCTTGTATTCTAGAGTAGCTAACTAGAATCTCGAAAGTGGGACATGGACGACTACGAGAGTAGGTTCTGTGCCTGAATAGAATACATTGAACTAGGCTGTTAGGCGCATGCGAGAGCTGGTCTAACAAGTCTGGTGGACTTATCAAATCTCGCTGCCGATTTCTCTCTCTCTAAATCAGTGGTCTTGGTGCTATTGCTAGATGTCAAGTTCTCAATAAGTCTCACATCCTCTTATGGGTTCCTGGTGTTAAAATTTCTCTCACTTTCCATTTCTAGAGCCATTTGGTAAGCCAAAGCGATGCCTCTGAAGAAGGTACTAAGCAATTGTACCTCGCTGAATCCATGGTGTGGACAAACTCTTTGATATGACTTGAATCTGATCCATGAGCTTCTGAAAGATTGTGCAGGCTTCTGTGTGAATGTAGCAATACGATTCCTCAAGTTTTCAGATTGTGCATCATCAAATAAATTACGCAAAAAGGCATTTTTTATGTCAGTCTAGGATGTAAGAGATCCTGGTGGTAGTTGATTCCCATATGAAGCATCTCCAGCAAGTGAGTGCTTGAAGAGCTTACAAAGAAGGTAATCTTCAAGGTCTCAATTGGCTTTGATAGTAGTCGATATATCCTTGAACAACTCAATATGGTCGCTCGGGTACTCATATGGGTGACCATGATAAAGTGTGTGTCCCACAAGTGTAAAGAATGCAGGCTTCAGCTCGAAATCATGCCTCTTCAAATTAGAAGGACGAATAAAAGATTGTTTGGCGTAGTATTGATTTGGACATTTGTAGTCAGCCATTGTTTTGGTTAGAGCAGCCTTAGCTAAAGCTTCAACAGCTTCTTCTGGTTCAGGGATTACATTCCCATTATCAGTCAGTCTCTGACCTATTGTATTATGTAGATGACGCTACTGGTCATGCAGATCTCCATTCTCATCCCCCGTTTGTATAAGAATTGCAACCATGTTGCCTGCTCGTGGGTTAGTGTTGATCGACGAAGGAGTGTTGGTGTTGATCGATGTTGTACACCTCGCTTTCGCATCGTGCACCTCTCTTTGTGGATCGTGTGTTGCTAACCATGTGTGTGTTCAGGTTGGAGAGCTTGAGCCGTGTGGTTCTTAAGCTAGAACCGCTTTCACGGTTTGTGTGTTTGTGGGGGGGGGGAGTTAGTAGACCCCCTACTTGAGTGTTTTATTATGTTAAGTGCATTGTGTTGTTAGGTTGTTAGATTGCTTGTACATTTGTGTGCTGTTAAGTTGTTAGTTACATGCATGCTTTGTAGTGTTGTGTAGTTGCATATGTTATGGTGTTAGTCTCATGAGATTTAAGTGAGACCCTCTCATGGCAATTCATATGCATTTGTGTGTATTGCATTGCATTGTAGTGTAGTCTTGTGTTGTGTCTAGGCCGTGGTGGTCTAGTTTGGGGTTTGCATAGAGATTTGAGTGAGACTCTCTCTTATGTCGGGTAGAATCTAGGTGTGTCTATCGCTTTTTGTGTGTTGTGTGTCCCTAGTCTAGACTAAGTGTTGCATCGAGGTTAGAGGCGGAGATCCCTCATGAGTGTTCTGTTTGTATCTTAGTCTAGACTAGTGGTTTTGTTTTGTGTGTAAGGCCGTCCCGGTGGTATATCCCTCGCGGTGGGACTCTCCGGTGAAGTGCGTGGACCATGGAGTTAGATTGGGAGTAAACCAATTCTCCAGTGGTAAAGTGACCTACCCTCCATGGTTTGTCACGTGAAGAGGGTCGCACCCATGGACGAGCGCTGCGTGACGACGTGGCCCGGTAGGACTCTCCGGAGATGATATTTCTCGACCATGTGACTCCGGTGTTTATGGTCGGGAGTGTTCAGGGAGGTGGGTTAGGGCTTCGTGGTGTGAAGGGATCCCGGGGTGTGTGGTGTGTGGCCCCGGGGTGTACTCGAGTAGTTTTTTGTTTTTGAGTCTTTGAATCTAGGATTGAGTCTAGACTGTTTTATGTGTAGTTAGGTCTCGGGATGAGACTTGGGTAGTAGTGTCTTGCATTGCATTCATGTTTAAGTTATTGCATTGCATTAGTTGAGTTGCACGTTTAATCTTCCACATTGCATGATAGTTGTTATTGCTTGCTTGTTTTTTGTTTAAGCATGGGCTGAAGGGGTTTGTTGTTGTCGTTTTGGGAATTCACTGAGTAATTTTATGATTACTCACACTCTCTTCTACTATGCAGGTAACTTTAGGGGTTCGGGTGTTTGGGGGGTGCGGAGGACGAGGCTAGGCGTAGTTTTCTGCTGTTGTTTGCAAGGAGCAAGATGTTTCTATTTTCTCTCGCTTTGTTTTTCATGGGTACCCGTTTGACTCGTTGTTTTCTTTCTAATGTTGTACTCTGAGGACCTTAGTCGAGTTCCCGACTTTGTAAAATAAATAAAAGTATGTTTTGTTTATTAAAATCCCCGTATAACGCTGATAATTAGTTTTTTCCGAACTTACACAACTCTCGACCGAGGTACGGGTTGGCAAGCCTTAGGCCGAGGTCGAGAGGGACGGTATCGTGGTCGGACTGGTCGAGACTTCGGATTTGCTCTAAGGTTTTAGCCGGACTGACTGTGGTGCTCGCCAACCTTGTGACGCTTCCTGGTCGTTCCGGGTTAGTCCGGCCTAGGACGGTCCAGGGTGTTACAAATGGTGGTATAAGAGCATGGTTGAGATACCGTGCTTTCGTTTGCGGGTTTTCAAATGTTTTCTCGAGTCAAAAGGAGTCGCAAACAATATCACTAGGGAACTGGCACGTTCTCTACTTAGGACTAGGTATGTTAGTTTAGTCATTGGGAATTTAGGACCTTACCCTTATCTTGTGTTGCATTTTCTGGTGTTGGCAATCAACAGGGTGGAGGCAGAACAAGGATGAGGAATGTGGTACGGTTCTGCAGAGTTGGGCAAGCGTTTGAGCAACCGGTTATGATGGGTCAAGTGAGTCGAGTTCGTCCACTGATTCTAGCGAGTCCGAATCTGATTCCAACTTTGAAGATGAGAATGTGGTTGAGAGCACCGAGAGTTCGCATGAGACTGAGTCATCTGAGTTTGAGGAAGCTAAGATACTTGAAGAGATTGAAGAAGAATCTGATTACTTGGAGGGTATGAACTTTTTCCAAGGCATGGAGGCCATTCTGCAAACATCATCTGATTCATTCAACTACCAATACGACTATGGCAATGAGATGTGTGAGGCAATGGAGATCAGTTCATCTGATGTGGAAATCATTGAGCAACCACCACCATAAATCATCGAGATCTCATCAGACAGCACGGTGGCTGTCAATATCGTCGACATCAGTTCTCGAGAGTCCAGTCCGTGGATCCCAGTACCAGTTTGGAGTTCAACGTTCTCATTTGGAGATTCTATCGATTTCAGTTTGGAAAGTGTTGGGCAAACCTCTGAACCATACTATGAGTTTCACTATTCGCCACTGCCAACGGAGTCACCATCAGTCAACCAAGAATTCGGACCAGAAGCAAGTGAAGTGGACATGGAAATTCAGCAAGAAACCGGAAGAGAAGTGCAGATGATGGAAGGTACTCAGAATGGAATGATCAGAATGAGTGGAGAACCAACACAAAATGATATGCCAACTTATGCCTCAAGAAACGTCTCAATACCTGAAGATTATGTTATGTGTGGAATAGATGATCATCGTGGTCGAGAATGCATGAGAGTCAGAAGTCAGCCGGATCTAAGCTACTTTGCAATATGCACTTTGTGCGCAGGAAATGGACAGTTTTCTGCAGATTGCCCAAGACCCACTGTAATCAGAGTCGTACCCATCTCCGTCGTTCTTCCTACCATCCCTGCTCGATCAGCCTCATCTGCAACGGGAGGATCGAACTGTAGAAACTATAACCTTTCTAGGAACCCTGGTCGTTGAGCTCTTGGGAGCTAAGGTAAAGGGTGCTAATCTTTCTCTTTGTATGTTGTGATTGTTGCTTTGTTTTGTTGTTGTTGTGTTGCGTGTGCAACTTTCTGTGTTGTGTTGTTGTGGACTGTATGTCTGGGTAGCAAGAATAGTTTAGTGTGTAGACCTTGCTAAGTTGTGGTAGTTAAGTTAGCCTTAGGGAACCTTATTTGTGTTTAAGAGAGAGTGAACCTTAGAGTTTAGGAAGCCGGCCCTTATTTATAGCCAAGGATGTGATGTGAGTGATTGTGGTGTCAGAAGGACATGAATCGTGACATGGTGTACTTCGGAAGACTTGTGCCTGCATGAAGACCATGGACCAGCGACGACCATGGTGAAGATCAGCAGATCCAGAGACGACATTGGTAGAAGTCAGTGGTGTAATAAGTCATCAGTAGATGCAAATGATAGTATCGCAAATAGTGGTAGTTATGGAAGTATGAAGACCTGGAATGTTTCATTATAGTGGAAAATGGTAGTATCTCGTAGTAGTATGTGGTTGATTTGAAAAGAAGTGCTTGAGATTTTATCAGATGATATCAAAAAGAAGATCAAGACTGGAGAACTTAGTGAAGGGTCCAAGAAGTATGGATCCAAGGAGAGAATGATGGGGTGAAGATAGAAGAAGAAGCTCGAGAGAAGATTTGGTGTTGTACTTATGGTGAAGACCACATTGTTTCCAAGGAGGGGAGACATTAAGTGAAGGTTATAAAGTCAAGGAAGCTTGGTGAAGCAGAAGAGTGAGAAAGTGCAATAAGGAAGCAAGGATCAATGAGAGGCACCTGCAAAGTGAGAATCAGAGCAAAGAGAGAAGAGAGGAAAAAGGCTAAGTCAGAAGCAAGAAGAGTTCGAGTTCGAGCAGCATAAGGTGGAAGTAAATGGTGGTAACATAAGTTCAATGGAAGCAGTAATAAATGGTGGAAGTATATGGCGATATCAGCAGAAATACCAAATGGTAGTAGAAGAAGTTTAGTACCACATGGTGACGCCAAAAATGAACGGAAGAAGCAGAAGCTATAAGCAGATAACGGCATCAACAATAGTAGACCGAGGAATAGATCAAGAAAGCCGCATGAAGCAAGTAAACCCAAAGTATACAAGGAAGAATCAAGGAAAGAAGAGGAGGAAGACATGGTGGAAGACTAAAGAAAGAAGCAGTTAGGAACAAGCTCAAGAAAATTAAGAAGATGGTCGCAGAAAATAGAAGTGCCTTGTAAATTTGGGGACGGATTCATTTAAGGAGGGGAGAATGTAATACCCATGATCTATGGTATCAAGTCAACGAAATTCAACAGACATAGATCAAGCCATCCAAGTATGAAGAAGCTATGACAAGACATGGATAGAATTTCGGTCAAAGATTTTGAAGAATGGTCGAGTGGAAACCAGAGTTGGTCGAGGAGACAGAACCGAAGCTTCGAAATGGCCAAGGCCGAGTATGGTGAAATTCCAAAGTCTGCCAATCAAGAAAGACTTTATCTCAATCTTCATTATGGAATAAAATCGGACTTTTGGTCCAAACAAATTGAAGTTGGATTGAGCCAAAGTGAAGATGGTCCACGAGGAGGTTGTTTTGGCTGATATGGTCGAAATGAGCTAGCCAAGAGCTAAGGAAGCCAAATCAAGATGTGCAAACATAGTCAAAAAGTTCAAAGGACTATTTTCTGAAATTCCTCAACTTTGGAAGTGTTTAACTCAGAAGTAAAAGTCAACAAAAGTCAAAGGAGGGAGAATGGATCTCATTGGTCTACATAAGCTATCCGATCGGCCAAAAGGAGCATGCCACGTGGAGGAGACCAATTTTCATCAATCCTGGAAATGATTTAGAATAAATTAAGGAGTCTTATGGTGAAGAAATCATGGGGAAAATATATGTAGAAAGCATGAAGACCTGAAGATACCTTTTGTACCCAAAATGGGCTACAAATTGGTAATGGAGTTTTGGGCCAAGGAATGGGTTATTTATTTTAAACCCACGACATCTAAGCTTTATATATGATCCAAGAAGAGTGTTGGATTGGGATGGAGCACAAGGAGAAGATATTTGAAGATTGAAGACCCAAGAGTGCAAAATGGGCCTTAAATGGCAGTTCGGAGAATGAAAGGGAGAGGCCAGGCGTTCATTTTATGATTACTCACCCCGAGACCTAAGCTTCATTTTATGATTACTCACACCCTCTTCTACTATGCAGGTAACCTTAGGGGTTCGGGCGTTTGTGGGGTGCGGAGGACGAGGCCAGGCGTAGTTTTCTGGTGTTGTTTGCAGGGAGCAAGATGTTTCTATTCTCTCTCGCTTTGTTTTTCATGGGTACTCGTTTGACTCGTTATTTTCTTTTTAATGTTGTACTCGGAGTACCTTAGTCTATTTCCCAACTTTGTAAAATAAATAAAAGTATGTTTTGTTTATTAAAATCCTCATAGAACGCTGATAATTAGTTTTGTCCGAACTTACACAACTCTCGACCGAGGTACGGGTTGGCAAGCCTTAGGCCGAGGTCGAGAGGGTCGGTATCGTGGTCGGACTGGTCGAGACTTCAGATTTGTTCTAAGTTTTTGGCCGGACTGACTGTGGTGGTCGCCAACCTTGTGACGCTTCTGGGTCGTTCCGGGTTAGTCTGGCCTAGGACGGGCCGGGGGTGTTACAAATGCAAGCCTGTCATCGATCGACGACACAACCATGAAATCGACCGATGATGAAATACCAAGGTCATTCGATGCTGCACACTTGCCATCGATCGACGCCCAACTCGCAGACAGCCGACTGAAAAGCCCAAGTTCAGAAGACAGAAGACAAGAATACCGTGGACAAGTTTTGACCTAGATTTTAGGGTTTTTATATTTATGCTCATGTATTTAGAGAAAGAGGGGTGTGCAAGTGCAAGTACAAGCTTAGGCAACACAACCCACATAGCTTTATAGTTTTAGGTTTTTAGGGGGGAAGATTCATAACTCCTTAGGGAGATTTGTATTTGAACCCAGTATTCTATCTATGCATTCTATTCAGATTATTATTCTTTCTTTGTTTATGTTTGAGTAAGGCATCAACTAGGTTTAGGGTTGAATTATAGCAATCATGGATTAGCCCAAAAGTAGGATTGCTAACTAAGTTAATATCCATCAAATGAGTTGTGCTTAATGCTTGCATTCTAGACTAGCTAACTAGGATCTCGAAAGTGGGACATGGATGACTACGAGAGTAGATTTTGTGACAGAATATACTACATTGAACTAGGTTGTTAGGCGCATGCGAGAGCTGATCTAACAAGTCTGGTGGACTTATCAAATCTTGCCGTCTATTTCTTTCTCTCTAAATCAGTGTTCTTGGTGTTATTGCTAGATGCCAAGTTCACAATAAGTCTCACATCCTCTTATGGGTTCATGGTGTTAAAATTTCTCTCACTTTCCATTTTTAGAGCAATTTGGTAAGCCAAAGTGATGCCTCTGAAGAAGGTACTAAGAAATTTTACCTCGTTGAATCCACGGTGTGGACAAAGTCTTTGATATGACTTGAATCTGATCCAGGTGCTTTTGAAAGATTGTGCAGGCTTCTGTGTGAATGTAGCAATACGATTCCTCAAATTTTCAGATTGTGCATCATCAAATAAATTACACAGTAAGAAATTTTTTATGTCAGTCTAGGATGTAAGCGATCCTGGTGGTAAATGATTCCCATATGAAACATCTCCAGCAAGTGAGTGCTTGAAGAGCTTACAAAGAAGGTAATCCTCAGGGGCTCAATTGCCTTTGATAGTAGTAGATATATCCTTGAACCACTCAATATGGTCGCTCGGATACTCATATGGGTGACCATGATAAAGTGTGTGTCCCACAAGTGTAAAGTATGTAAACTTCAGCACAAAATCGTGCCTCTGCAAATTAGAAGGACGAATAAAAGATGGTTTGGCGTAGTATTGATTTGGACAGTTGTAGTCAGCCATTGTTTTGGTTAGACCAGCCTTAGCTAAATCTTGAGCAGCTTCTTCTGGTTCAGGGATTACACTCCCCTGATCAGCTAGTCTATGACCTGTTGTATTACGCAGATGACCATGCTGGTCATGCAGGTCTCCATTCTCATCCCTCGTTAGTATAAGAATTGCAACCATGTTTCCTGCTCGCGGGTTAGTGTTGATCGACGAAGGAGTGTTGGTGTCGATCGATGTTGTGCGCCTCTCTTTTCGCAGCATGCACCTCTCATTGTGGATCGTGGGTTCTAACAATGCAGGGTCTGACAATATTAACTATTTTTTTCTTTTTGCTTATGGTACTCTGGACATACAGCTGAGACAAAAAAAGAAAAGAAAAAACTAATTAAGATAAAAGTAAAACCTAGATAAAACCTATTAATGAAGTCTAATGGTGAATCTAATTCTCTCTGGCAACAGCGCCAAATTTGATATCACTCAAATTACCTTATGATTAACTTTTTCTCTCAAATAAGAGATTCAGTTGTAGTACTTAGTGATCGAGTCCACATGGAGAATGGGCACACAATAGACTAGATTTATTATGAGTAAGCTAGGCAATAAATTAAAAAGCAGTAAATAGTAATGACTAATTAAGCACTTGGTTTGTAAACAATAATGATAAGTAGCTAGACTTAGGGTTTCATAGAATAGAATTATGATATAGATGCTAAGTGGGTATGATAAACCGTCCGAGAACTTGAATGCAATAGTAAGATATCTAGCTCTCGATGTGAGACTAATCAAATGACTAAGTATTTGTTCTAGCTGTCATGTCTGCACAAGGAGTGAGTGTCGATTGATACTATGGTATGAGTATCGATCGATACTTCCTTAGGCAAGCATTAATGTCCTAGTTGATATGTTCACTAGATTAACTAGACCAGCCGTCGTATGTATCTAACAAACTAGCTCAGCAAAACTAATTCAGGTAATGAACTTATTGTCGTAATAATGAGTATCCTAGGTTCAGGGCTCTAGTTAGCTATTCTCGAACACAAGTAATAAGCATAATTCTGCTTAAGGATCCTAAAGATCACCCTACCAATTATATGTCTCATCAATTCATATAAACCCTATACTCAAACATGATTAAGAAAAGCCTAATAAATATCTGAACAGAATGCTTAAATATATAGAGTAAGAAAGAACATATACCATGGTTGAAAACTGGTAAAATCCAAAGTATATCAGGATGTCTGAGAATGAACCAGTAAAATTCAAGTGAAGATTGGTGTTAAAGGATATTCGCAAAGGAAAGGTATAGACTACAACAAGATATTCTTGCCAGTAGTAAGACACACTTCCATACGAGTTGTGTTGGGTCTGGTAGCTAGCTGGGATTTACATCTAGAGAAAATGGATTTGAAAACGGCTTTCCTTCATGGCGACTTGGAGGAGTAAATATATGTTGAGCAACTTGAAGGGTTTGTTAGGTCTGGAGAAGAGCATCTTGTGTGTAGATTTAAGAAGTCTCTCTATGGTTTGAAGCAGGCTCCAAGGCAATGGTACAAATGTTTTGATTCCTACATGTTGAAGATTGGCTATCAAAGGTGCGAATATGATTGATTTCTGTATGGTAGATCCCTTGAAGACCATTCTACCATATTCATGCTATTATATGTTGATGATAGGCTTATTGCTGCAAACGATATGGATGATATAAATCATTTAAAGGGGTTACTGGGAGATGATTTTGAGATGAGTGATCTTGGTGCTGTAAAGAAGATTCTTGGAATGGAGATTCGTTGGGATGGAGACTCTAAGAGATTATGGCTTTCTCAAAAGAGTTACCTTCAAAAGGTCTTGGAACGTTTTGACATGTTGAAGTCAAAAACGGTTTCTACACCTCTGGTGAAGCCCTTCATACTTTCAGCAGAACAATGCCAAATGTCTTTTGAAGAACTCAATTATATGGTGCAGTTCCTTATGCTAGTGCAGTTAGAAGATTAATGTACGCTACGGTGTGTAAAAGGCCGGATCTAGCACAAGCAGTTAGTCAAGTAAGTAAGTATATGTCAAGTCATGGAAGAAATCATTGGAATGTTGTCAAGTGGATTCTAAGATATATACGAGGAACAAGTGACTATGGGCTTATGTTTGGAGGTCAAAACTGCGGATCAATTATTGGATTCTTGGATTCAGATTACTGTAGAGATCTTGATAATAGCAGATCAAGTACAAGGTATATTTTTACTCTTGCAGGAGCACCTATATGTTGGAGATGGGTACAACAATCTATTGTAGTGATTTCGACCATGGAAGCTAAATATATGGCACTTGGAGAAGGGACTAAGGAAGAATTATGGGTACAAGGACTTGTATCTGAGTTGGGTCTTGTTCAAGAAGGTGTTCAGTTACACTGCAATAGTCAAAGCACACTGTGTTTCGATAGGAATCAAGTGTATCATGCAAGGACAAAGCACATTCATATACGGTTTCACAAAGTACCTGAGTTGGTAGCTTATTGAGAAGTTTTATTGGAGAAGGTGCATATGTTGGAAAATGCAGCTGACATGTGACCAATCCCGTTACAGCAGAGAAGTTCAAGCATTGTTTGATTTTACTCCATGTTGGCCGATGGTAAGAAGCAAAGGAGGCTCCCCCCCCCAAAAGAGATACGGGATAAAGAGATTGATACGACCTTGGATAGGATGTCTCTCCCACGAATCACTTGTAGGAGGGTGGAATGGATTCTACAGCTTAGAGACTCTAGGATGAACGTGATGAACTTCACACCTAGGCTGCAGAAGACTTAGATGTTGTTTTGCTCCAATTATCTACGAGTGTAATCTCGCTTTGTTGATGCTTGGGAGATAGTCACGTAAACAAGAGAGTAATCTTCCTGGTGACGAATGGATGCTCAAACAATATGAACAAGCTTGATCACGTGATGGACAAGATAGAGGCCTCCAAAGAAGACAAAATAAAGCAAAAGTTCTGAAATTTATTAAAAGAATCAAGTCAATTTACATATGTGCATGATTCTGGGTTATAAAGAGAGAAAAAACCTTAACTAGAAAATTTTAATTATAATCTTGAAAAGGAAAATAAAATCAACCCCTAATGGGTTTACAAAACCAAAATCTAAAGGGTTTACACTTAATAAAATCCTAATACACTTTAAATAAATCTGTAGGCCCATCTTGAACCAAGCATGCCGATCTCTCTTCTTTTTGGGCCTATATGGGCCATATTCGACCATAAACACCTTGGGCTCATCCATGACCAATTTCAACACGTCCTTGCTATATTTCTGGTCCAGGGACCATGTTAGGAGATCCTCATTGGTCCATGTAACACTCTATTGCATCGATCTCCTAATAACAGGTTGTTCTAAGGCCGTTCCAATAGCATTCTTCTTCTCTCGGTCCAATATCTCATGGATCAAACCTATCAGCTCTTTGAATGGACCATGAAACCACACCTCAAGAACTGACATAAGTATTCCACATGTGGTCTTTAAATCCTTGAAGTTGAGGCTGATCCAGGACGCATCATCCTCTCCTCCTTTAAAAGGATTTGTTCTCAAATCCAGTCCATCTAATAAGATAGAATCGTCCCTATTGTGTTCCAAGCGTAGTGTGCATTTAACCAGTGTGTTTCTACTTCTCATGTGCTTATTTGTGTTTTCCAGGACGTCCAGGAACTTCCCTAGATCATCTGGTGGTCGAACTAACCATATATGTCCGAGAATCAGCATATCTCGGTCATCTCTCTCAATGCCATGTTCTCACCTCTTTGTCTTTCGACTTGATGGCTTATTATGATCAGGTGGACGTGTAAAGCAGCTCCCATAATCTTCTTTGAATTGTGGGTCGTCTATGTCCATACTAAACTCTTCCATGATCCATCTTGAGTAATCATGTCCAAACTCGGCAAATTGTTTTGGTTTAGGATGTTGTGGCCAAGTTTGCAAGGCATTCACTAATGCATATATCCACACCTTGATTTCTTTCCTCTTGCCTTGGGTGCTGTGATGAAATACACTCCCTCTCCTCCATCAAAAGGATTTGACCTCAAATCATGTTCTTTAAGGCTTATTGGATCGTGTGTAGCAGTTTCTTTCTAGGCCAGAACGTTTCCATTGCTTGTAAGACCTTGTGCCTCTCCTCCTGGTTCAAATACAAGGTGTTGCAGACCCGTGACAAATCTCAGATTCTCCACAATATTCAACTGAACACACACAAGAGGTTTGATCAGTAACTCATAAGAAAAAGAACTAATGAATCCACTTTGTTCAATCAAAGTCTCAGGTGACTCCTTATGAACTACAAGGGCCTCATACAACACTCCTTCTTAAGCCTTGACAGATCATACATGTGATCACACAAAGATGGTAGATTCTCCCCTTGTTTTGATTCAATCTCTTGATCTTTCTTAGTTGGTTTTGCTGCAGTTTATACTTTCTTCTATGCTGGTTCCTTCTGGTAATAGCTTATCCAATAAACTCTTGAGGTTGGTCGTGGGACTGAATTCTTTGGTTGATTTTGGACCACTGCATTGGGTGATTGATCTATCATGTTCCTTAGGTTTTCTTTGAACTGTATGCTCTGCAAATAGTCAAGATATGCTTGATGTAGTTGTGAATTTCTTTGTAGCTCACAACCATAGTAGGTCTTTGACTCATCTCTGAATGTCCCAACAAATTATTTAGCTGATCTAGATCGTCTTTTCAACCGTTCAAAATCAGTTTGACCATACCTCTATGTTACAAACCTTTTCTTCATGACAAACTTCATCTCATACCAAGAAGAAATCTGCATCTCTCCACTGCGTTTCCTGTTGTTAGCAATCCGATACCACCAGTCAAGTGCATACCCACTTAAGCAGTAGTTGCCAGATGTAACTTCTTCTCCTCAGTGTGGTTGTGGTATTAAAAAAAGAAATCCACATCCTTCTCCCATTCTAGATATCTGTCTGGATCAAACTCTCCGTAAAACGGTGGAATCTGGATCTCTTTTCTTCTTCCTTGCAACAGCGCCCTTGTTGCTGGTTGTGTATCCTTACCTTCATGTTTTCATTAAGAATACATAAAATATTTCTGGATATATTATGAACATGTGATCTAGGTTAAGAAATCAAACACTAAACCTTCAAAGACTCTGATACCACTTCATACGGCTTTGGATAGGCTGTCTCTCCCATGAATCACTTGAAGGAGGGTGGTTTGGATCCTAAAGATTTGAGACTCTAGGATGGATGTGATGAACTTCACACCTAGGCTGCGAAAGACTTAAACGTTGTTTTGCTACAGCTATCGACGAGTGTAACCTCGCTTCGTCGATGCTTGATGGAGAGTCACGTACACAGAAGAGTAATAATCCTGGTGACGAATGGATGCTCAAACAATATGAACAAGCTTGACAACGTGATAGAAAAGATAGAGGCCTCCAAAGGAGACGAAATAAAGCCAAACCTCTAAAATTAATTAAAACAATCGGGTCAGTTTACATATGTGCGTACTTTTCGCTTATAAAAAGAAAACAGACATCCCTAACTAGAAAATCTTAATTCTAATCTAAAAAGGAAAATAAAACCAACCCCTAATGGGTTTATAAAACCAAACTCTAATGGTTTTACACTTAAAAAATCCTAATACACTTTAAATAAATCTGTAGGCCCATGAAACCACACTTTAAGAACTGACATAAGTATTCCACATGTGGTCTTCAAATCCTTGAAGTTTAGGTTGATCCAGGTTGTATCAAAGATTTTTCATCAAGGTGGAGTTTGTTACATCTGGATGTGTCTTACGTATATGTGCACCAGTAAATGCCCAGCATTCGTTATCAGCCTAGAAATCTCCTTATCAACTTGCTCAAAAATGTCTACATTCGTTTCCTTGTATCTGGTGGATCACGCGAAGAATATTGAGGTAGCAATAAGGGAAGCTCTTTTGTCGAAAATATGACATCGTGTCAATATGTTTCTCAAAGATGCGAACAAAAAATCTCATAGTTACCTCGAGTCAGCGGGCGAGCACCAAATGTTCTATTAAGTAGAAGGTGTGAATAAAGAGCTCACTAGATTCTATGAGGTGAAATACAGACAGCCAGTTCTCTCATCTCCCACAAGTTGTATCAGGACCTGAAGCCTGGTGTGCAAAGACTCACACAGAGAAGAACCTGCAACAATGCAAAAATAAATCAATATGTTACAGAAAAATGAAAAATCTATCATGAAATTAAAATAACAATCTTCCAACCAACGCAATGTTAACTTCGAAGAAGAAGTACTTCTCTCTAGAAGCACCTGGCTTCGGCAACCCACTAAGGAAGTGCTTCTCTCGAGGTAAGAAGGAGAAGGTCATATTGAATCCTCTCTCCAACTAAAAAATTGTTCCCAGTAAATGCCCGATTGCGGGCGTCGTAGGCGCTATCAAGGTTGACATTTTGGAGGTGCGGGGAGCCTCAAACCCTCGTGGTATACGGTATGCCTTGTATTTTTAGGAAATTACTTTTTCTAGATAAGTATGTATTCCTAAAAGAAAAAAGAAAATTGGGTTTTGGGGCTGATATAAATATGGGTTTAAGAGATTGTAAAGTTATTCAATTCACACAATAATATGCAAACTTTAAATGGTTATTTGCCTCAATTTTTTTTGGTCCTTTGCTTTCTTTGAGTTTGATTCGCATTTATTCGTAACAAAAATCGATAGAAGGCCTTGAGCATCCAATATAATCCTTTCTTCTTTGGCTCTCCATGCAAGCTCAGTCAGCACTCAGATAAAGTTTGGTGACGTTTGAGGAAAATCAAACCCATACTGAATCTAAACCTCAAGTACGAACCGAGGGAAAGGAAAAGAGAGCATGCACACATCAAAATATGCTAAGTGTGCACATCAGAATCATGGCTTAATCGTTTTGGGAAACTTCGACCGGTCTGGTAGAATCATTTTTATTTCTGACGTAACTTATTATCTTGGTCGGAACAAAACCATATTTCCCTCAGTTGTACGAGACCGAGGATAAGGACCAAACACGTATACTCTTCTCGACGACAACATTTAGAGAGTAATATCAAGAAAGATTCTATGTAAATGGAATGCTAAAATCTCTCTCAAAGATGACGAAAGGGAAGTTTAATACCATAAAACATTTAAATAGAGTAATGTACATACCTTTTTGTAAAAATACTCAATGAATAAATGAAGAGACTGAAGGGTCACATTTGTAGTCTCATCATTACTCTCACATCCATCAAAATATAAATTCTCTTTCCTGAGAAACAAGGTACAACCAAATCAGAAAACGAGATCCCTCCCATGTTAACAATCGATACTATTAAGATTATAGTGATCTTAATTATTTCGAAAAGATTGACCAAAAAATAATTATTTCGAAAAGTTATTGTGGGATGTAACATTTTGATAGCTCTAATCTGAATTGTTAGAACAAGATTTAATCAATACCAATCAACATATGTGATGAAAGCAATAAGAATCATCTACTCGGTGGCCTCTGCCCATTAAAGTGAAATATATGTGACTTAATTAGTTATGGACAACTGTTTGCAGTATAATTTAGCACATAAATTAAAAGCCCAATTAAGACAAACTGAATTGATAACATTTATGGGACCATCATAAATCCCAACTATTATGTCTAGAGCTATTATTTTGATAGGGCTACGTTGCAAGTCGAGGTAGCGAGCTCAAGATCAAGCGGATAACAACCAAGATCTATTCACCTTGCAGTCGAGTTACATAACAGTCTGAGATTTTTGGTGTAAGGCATGACATGTGTGCCTTGAATATGTGGAATAGCTAAATCGAGTCACGTAATATAAAAGGCAAATAACCATTATTTGATATACACTTTCCAGTTACTCAGTTAAAGACTGAAAATTTTCTCTTCGAATTGTAATATCTAAGGCCTTATTCTTTGTATTCACCACATTTCTGGTTAATAATATTAGTACAAACTATCTTAAAATTTACTATGAAAATCGTTCTGAGAGGTTTCTTAAACTTAACTAAAATTCTGTTGAAAGGTTTTAACTTCCACACATTCTACAAGTCAAATACGCCATATATAAGTATTCTGTTTAGTACAGTATTTTGACGGCGACTGGTATTAACGGGTCAATCTAGGAAAGACAACTTTATGAAAGAAAGTGGGAACGTTGAAAAGTTGAAAAGTTGAAAAGAGATTTCCACTAGAATTTGAATTTCATTCTGAAACAAAGAAAACAATAAAAAGAAAGACGTTGTAATTAAAAGTGATTTGGTAGTAGGTGGACACATTAAAGTTAAAACACTACTTAGATTATTTACAATGGCTATTAAATTCAACATCCTAATTTTTTCCTTTTAATATAGAGAAAATGACTCAACTAATACAGAAAAATTGGAATATTACTAGATTAGCATACATTTTCTGAAAATTAGTAGAATGTTTTTTGACCCTAACAAATTACAATAAACATTCTTCTTTAGTTTTTCTTTATTTTTAATTAAAAAGTCATGTCAGCAAACCATATTCCACGTCAATTTAAACTGTATTCCACCTCACATTATACGTATTCCATGTCACCTTTTTTTTTACATTCACAGAGACACTCATAAATTAAAAACAAAGCGAGAAAAAACCATAATTTTCTTCATTCGTCACTTAAACCCTAATCCTTTGAGTTGACATTGTTGTTTATCATCTAAATTCTCGAACTGTCTATCCCGTTATCATCTTCGCCGAAATCGTCTTCTCCGCAAGTGTTTCTACGAAATCTTCTTCGCTGCAATCGCCCAGAATCATCTTCTCTGTTGAGTTTTTCGAGTTTGTGGCTGAGTTTTATTTATGTTGTGGCTGAGTTACTTTTCTTTTGCGACTGAGTTATATATATAGTTGTAGCTGAGTTACTTCCTGCGAATCTCCAAAAACCTAGGTATAAGAAATGTGCATTCTGAGGAGAAAAGCAAATACATTTTAAAAACACTCAAATTGACAATTGTGGGGTGTATTCATTTAAGTTTGTTTGTGATTTGATATCCATATTTCGATAATCTTTTTTTTTAAATATGAGTGAAAGAGAAGTTTGAACAAGAAGATAATGGAATAGACATAAAGAAGTGATGGATTTGGCAAAGACGAGGCAGAGGAGTTTAGTGAAGCTTGGAGACATGGAGGAGTTATCACCGGAATGGTGCAGCAAATCCGTATTTTCTTGTTTCTCTGTGGAAAACATACCTCAACCGTGTATTTTATATTTGACTTATGCTAAGTTTATAAAACTTAGCTGTGTCGTTTATATATCTCAGCCATGTCGTTTAAATAACTCAGTCATACCTCAAACATCTCATAAAATCAGAAATGTTTATATAACTCAGCTGTGTCGTTTTGATAACTTAGTCGTGTCGTTTATATAACTCAGTTATACCTCAAACATACCCTAAAATCAAAAATTTGAATTCAAGTACTTTAAATAGTTATATTGAAGATCCTCTTATCAATACCAAGTGAATATCCTAAATTATAGAACTATAAAGTTATAGGAATTATAAAGTTTATCTTTTGAACATTAAATATGATATTTTTATTATTTAAATTTATTATTATTTAAAGTTTAAGGTTTAGGTTTAGAGTTTAGGTATATAGTTTAGAGTTAAATTCAAATTTTAATCATTTTGAAAAATTAATCTCTAATCCTTAAATATTCCATTTTAAATCTTGATTTAAATCCGTAACTATATTTTTAAAATTTAAGTTATTTTAAAATCAAAATGAAAAAAAAAACTAAAATTACAATTTATATTGTTTTTTTCATAACCATTGATTGATTTTAACCTAAGGGTTCAAAATTATCTTTTTGTCTATCATCAACCTTCTTTCTCATTGGTTAATCTTTTTTTCACAGATCACAATAAATTGTCATTGATTAAATAAAATCTAAAGGCCAAAAATTATTTTCTTTTTCTTACAATTGATAAGACTTAGCCTCTTTATCTCTCTCTCTCTTTAACATTTTTTCTTCTGCAAAAACGACGAATCCGATGAGGGAGGGAGCAGTAGGATGTCGGATCACCATACAAGACACTGGAGGAGACAAAGCTTCTTCTAACGGACCACCATCGAAGACGAAGACGAAGGCGAAACAAATTACACTTGACGACTGACTTATAGGAACGTTACGGCTGACCTATAATCATGGTTTGTAACCGACCACCATCGAAGACGAAGACTACTAGAGTAGATCTGTCTCAGATTTTTGATTTTTTAGATCTAAGTTGTTTATGAGAGTAATTTGTGTCTTTATTCATAATATATAGACTCGTCTTTTTAGTTTCTCTTTCAGTTTCTAAATTCAATTTAAGTTTGGATGATGAATCTTGAGCATGTTATAAGCTTTTTTGGTCTACATGGTTATAACAAAGTCGTATTGTAACCACAACTCAGCCTTTGATTATAGCAAAAACCCTAAATCATGACTTATAAGTCAGCCGTAATGTTCCTATAAGCCAGCCGTCAAGTGTAATTTGTTTCGCAACGTTACGTATTTTGGGCGGGAAAAAATCATTTTTCCCGCCCAAAATATGAGACGTCGCGAAAAAAATTACACTTGATGGCTGACTTATAGGAACGTTACAACTGACTTGTAATTTTTGTAACGCATAACTCAGCCGTAACGTATTTTGTAACGCTTTCCGGCTGAGTTCATTAATACGCGTCAACGAATTCCTATGTGGCAACAGTTTTTGGCTTACGTGGCATGAAAAGGTAATGGCATTCTTGTAAATATGTTTTTGTCACAACATAATGTAAGGGCACGCTGGGCATTAAAAATATCAGTAATAAAAAAAGATTTGTATTCTTCTAGTCTTAAGTAATAAAATATGTGCTAGTTAAGTCAACTTCCCTTTAATATATTACATCATCTTATAATTTTCTTTCTCTGATCTTGTTAGGCGGCGCTCTCCCTAGGGTTCCAGGCAATCACACGGGAGATCTCTGCAACGATCCTCCTCTTCTGAAGACTCCTTCTCCGCTCGTGCCTCCATCGTCGACACCACAGCTCCAGCAGATCAGTTATCGAGCCTCCATACAATAACAAGGGCGATCTCAAGCCGCCTTCCACTTTACGTCGATCTCCATACCGTCACATCAACTCTCAGATCTGGCAGATCGCACGGGAGCATACACTCTTTGGTGTATATTGAGATTGTACGGCAGCGTTGACTTTCATCTCTCGTGCTCTCTCCTCCTTTTGTGCTTCCTCTGGTCGACCTGGGTTCTCGTCAAGTTTTCATTGCTTTGCGGGATCTACATACACTCATTGGTGCATATTGTGTTCATTGCTTTTGTGCTTTACACTAACCAGAGATCTTTGTCTCTGGTCTTACATGGCCTCTTTTTTTACCGACACTCTCTGACGTTTCCGACTGATTGTAACTAGAACTCTCTGCATTCTCTTGAGTTATATCATACCGGTGAGATGATATCTTGGTTGGGGAAGGTTACTCGGCACACTCTTTGGTGTATTGCCACTCTCTTGGGCATATTGTGAGAATCACTCGGCATCCACGATCATAATACACAAACGTATTCATCATGCGTGACAGATTGGCTAAACAGTAATAATCTATTACCTTCGTTGGTGTATTGGGTTGTATACAACTTTTCTTGGGCCTTCGTTACTCCGGCTATCTGTGGTGCTCTCATATGGGGCCGTCACAAAGACAGATGTCTGCTCATTTAGCGGATATCAAAGGCAAGGAATTTCTCTACGACGACGACGAACCAATAAAATTAACAGATCATGATGATACTTTCATCATAAAAGAATTCAGATTAAGCCTTACTGGGAAATCTTAAATTCGAAGAAACAAAAAGTGGAGAAACTTCTTCAAACGATGCCATCTCAGTGGGGTGTACAGGATAAGATCACAGCGAATGATTTGGGAAATTGGAAGTTTCTTTTTAACTTCACCTCTAAGGATGACCTAAACTCTGTTCTTCGACAAGGTCTGTTTCATTTCAACTTCTGCGTGTTTGTGTTGGTTCGATGGGAACCAATAGTACACGATGATTACCCATGGGTAATTCCATTATGGGTGCAACTGGTTGCTTTCCCTCTACACTTATGGATGAACATAAATCTAAGAACCATTGGTGGAAGACTTAGTCATGTTGACACATTAGAGCTATCTGAGGGTCGTATGCTCATTGAGATAGATTCACGCCGTCCACTAAAATTCTCAAGGAAATTCCAGTCACCAGAGGAGATGAGGTTACCATTGAGATTAAATATGATAGCTTTTTAAACACTGCACTATATGTGGCCTACTATCACATGAGAAAGGATATTGTCCTTCGACAAGTATCCAAAATTGACTACAGTCTCTGAGAGAACGGCCTGATGTTTTCTCTAGAGTTCAAGCTCCACCTGAGAGATATATTCTGCAGCCTCAGACACATGTCGAGCCAGACAACCCACATGCGGCCAAGTATTCCTTGAGATAAGGGAAAGGACTAGATCATAAACAGGAGCATTCACGTCGATATGATATAGGACAGCAATGTTCTGAGACTAACCACACTTACTCTCGTTCCAGGGATAGAGATGGGTACTGATGGGAAGATAAAGCTTCCAGGAATCGATCTGACTTTCGTAGAAGCAATCGTTTTAGAGGAAGTCGGTATGCACCTTACCACCACAAACAAGACCAAAGATGGAGAGCTAAACCAGCACATATTTTGGATACTGTGGAGGACAAGCAACGGTCTTTTATTCATGTTGAGGACTGGAAAGGGGACTCTGCTGTTTCCCGTGTGAACAATCGCGATGTCTCACTGGATATTTTTCCTTATGAACAAATATCGACCCTTCATGGATCTCCGTCTAATAGGCAACAGAGGAGTGGGTATATCCATCAAAGGAGGATGATAGCAAGTAAGATTGTGACCCCATTAGCAGGAGACATTTCTATGGATGGTAATGTAACTATCCGTAGTAAGGGAGCAGCTCGAGCACTATCCTTTTCACCTTAACTCGCGGCTGGGAATAGTGATGATCAGATCATTGGGGCATTGGATGACGTGGAAATGACTGAGCAAGATGATGCAATGCTAGAATTTGAACCTAATGAGGATGACTTACTAGGAGAGGAGCTGTTGGAATATGAATCTAAATGGCCAGAACCGCTATATGTGGTGGAGGGGCGATCTAAATCAGAAAAGAAAGCAACAAAAGCAGTGAAATCAGTGAAATCAGGTACAAAGAAGATTGCTTCTATGGGCTTTACAAGGAAGAAACTTGAGTTCCTTCATCGAGAATCTCCAAGCAAACGATCTAAGTCTCAGGGACCAAATATGGCTGCTGGAGCAAGCAAATCAGGAAGACACAGTGAGAAGAAGATGAGAGACAAACATGGGTAAAAGGAGGTTGCGATGAGGCCTAGAAACTCATTGACCACTGAGCCATGAAGACGATCAGTTGGAAATGTCGAGGGGTTGGGAACACCCTCACAGTTCGACGCCTTAAAGAGATGTTCCAGAAACATCGCCCAAGACTTGTGTTCCTTTCTGAGACAAAGAATAATAGGTCAATGTTGCCAAACATTCAGACCCGAGTTAGGATTTGACCGTTTGTTTACTGTGGAGCCACTTGCCCTCAGCGGTGGTTTAGCTTTATTTTCTTTGGAAGAATTTCAAATTAATGTTTTGTTTTCGAATAAAAGAATGATTGATGTAGAAGCAGTCATTGATGAAATAAAGGTCTATATGACATTTGTGTATGGTGACGCTGTCTTAGAACTAAGAGACCAAGTGTGGGAACGTCTTACGCGTTTCTCCACCAACAAGACTGGACCATGGTTTATGATTGGCGACTTTAATGAAATAACATATCATAATGAAAAAGTTGGTGGGAGACCTTGTTCAGAAAGCTCTTTTTTACCTTTCAAACAAATGCTAAATGATTGTGGAATGCTGGAGTTTCCATATTCTGGAAATATGCTATCATGGGTTGGGAAGAGGGCAGGGAGAAGCACCGTAAGATGTTGATTGGACAGAGTTGTTGGTAATGAAGAGTGGCATGAGAAATTTCCACATACTGGGGTAACTTATATGCGGCTCTGGGGATCGGATCATCGTCCGGTTCTTGTAAATATTTTATCAAAGCCTGTGAGGAAATCAAAGTCATTCAAATTTGACAAGAGATGGACTGATAACGATGAATTAAGGCAAGTCATTTTGGAGGGATGGAAATCTACTGACTTAACCCCTAATGCAAATATCATGGAACATATCTCAATTTGTCGCAAAGCCTTGGGACGATGGAGGAGACAACGTGATCTAAACTCAGGCAAGCAGGTAGAGGATTTAAAAGACAAAATGGAGGGGTTGTATCTGAACGATGAAGCCACAACAAAGGAAATAGCCGAGACTTTGAAGGAATTATCTGATGCTCTTAAGGCGAAAGACATATTTTGAAAACAAAAGAGTCAAATTTTTTGGCTTAGAGAGGGAGACCGGAACACAAAAAATTTTCACTCACTGACAAAGCAGCAGATGTCGAGAAACAAGATCACTCAGCTTCTCGGTCCTGATGGAAATATAGTGGAATATGATGATGGACTAGTAGCCATAGCTACTAGTTATTTTCGAGAGTTATTTGGGTATTCTAACCCAGAGAATTTAGATGAAGCTTTATCGGAGGTCTCCACAACGATTTCCGGATCCGATAATGAGGAACTCATAGCGGCGGTTTTGGAATGGGAAATTAAATTAGCCATATTCGCAATGCATCCGGAGAAAGCTCGAGGGCCTGACGGAATGACAGCATTGTTCTATCAAAAATTCTGGGATATTGTGAAGGAGGATCTAACTCGTATGGTTAACCAATTTCTTTTTGAGGGAACAATGCCTACTGGATTAAACGACACAAATATATGCATTATCCCTAAGGTTGATAAACCAAACGAGATGTCCAAATTTCGGCCTATTAGTTTGTGTAAAGTCTGTTATAAGATAATCTCCAAGGTCCCATGCCAGAGATTAAAAACAATTCTACCAGTACTAATATCTGAAACCCAATCGGCATTTGTTGTGGAAAGACAAATTTTGGATAACGTTATCATTGCTCAAGAAATGTTTCACGCGTTGCGAACAAAACCAAACGGACGAAATAAGAGGATGGCCATTAAGACAGATATGAGCAAAGCGTATGATAGAATGGAATGGACCTTCATTAAAGCAGTAATGCAAAAGATGGGGTTTTCAGAGATATGGATAGATTAGATCATGCGGTGCATTACTTCAGTGAAGTACAAATTTCTCATGAATGGGCAGCCAAGAGGGAACATTTTTCCGGAAAGAGGTCTACGACAAGGAGATCCTTTGGCTCCTTTCATCTTTATTCTATGCACGGAAGCAATCATTAGCCTTCTCAATCATGCTAAGAATCAGGGGAAAATAACAGAGATGTGGGTTACTAGTGCATGTCCCTCGATATCTCACATTCTCTTTGCTGATGATAGCCTTTTTTGTAAGGCAAAGCCCTGTGAATGTGAAAAAATAATAAAAGTGATAAGGAAATATGGTAAAGCGTCTGGACAATGTATTAATTTTGAGAAATCTTCCTTGCTCTTTGGTAAGAAGATAGATGTGCATTCTCGTGAGAAAATTAAAGAAAAGCTAAGAATCCAGAATCAAGGAGGGATGGGGTCATATTTGGGAATTCCAGAAGACATCAGTGGCTCTAAATGCAAACTCTTTGATTTTCTTAAAGATGGCTCTCGAAAGGTGGGAAAGAGGTTTTAATTAAATCCATTATACTATCTCTCCCAACATATGTGATGTCGACTTTCCTACTGCCATTAGGGACCTGTGAAAAACTTGCAAGTGCCATTGCACAATTTTGGTGGAGTTCAAACCCACCAAAGAGAGGTATTCACTGGGCGAAATGGGAAAAACTGTGCAAACCAAGGGAGGAAGGAGGCCTGAGATTTCGTTTGATTTATGAGTTTAATTTGGCTCTTTTGGCCAAAAAACTATGGAGATTATTTCAGCGTCCAGATTCCCTGGTGGCAAGGGTGCTACGAGGGAGATATTATCAAATGAATTCGCCTTTCCGCTCATTTCCAGTCAACAGCCCCTCATATGTGTGAACCAGTATATCAGCGGCACGAAGTCTATTACTATTAGGTATTAGACACAAGATTCATTCGGGACATGAGGTTAAAGTGTGGTAGGATCCCTGGATCCCGACAATACCTGCTACACCGTTCCAGCCCTCTGCTCCAGTTCTGCACCCAAATATGAGAGTTAGCGAATTGATAAACCAGGAGTCAAATGAATGGGATATGGATATGCTGTTAAATTATGTTGACACGGCTGACATTCCTCTCATACGGAGCTTAGCTTTTAGTACAACAAACCATAGAGATACTTTCTGCTGGAGTTATACCAAGAATGGCCAGTACAAAGTAAAATCAGGTTACTGGGTAGCTCGGAAACTTCTAAGGAAAGATGAGAAAGGAGCAAAATGTGGACCTAGTATAACTGATCTACAAGCCTTTGCTTGGAAGATCAATGCACCTCAAAAAATGTGTCATCTTATGTGGTAGTTGATAACAGGACATGTGGCGGTCACGAAGATTCTGAATTATAGAAATTTGCGGTGCGACAATTACTGTCCGCGATGTGGAGAGCCGGAAGAGGCAAAAAACCATGCTATTTTTGAGCGTCCCCCTGCCTTACAAGTATGGGCTCTGTCATCAACGCCTTCTGGTCTAAATACGTTCCCACTTCCGAGTATCTATGCCAACATGTATTATCTCTTTTGGAGGAAGAATGAAATTATTGCTCTTGAGTTACACAAGGATCCTTATCCTTGGATAATTTGGTACATCTGGAAGGCCAGAAATGTTATATTTAGAGGAATAGATCGTGATCCAATGGACTTAAGTAAGATATGCAGAGAGTGAATGCTTGGCATGGTTTAACGCCAATGAGACGGTCAATCTGGAATCACAAAGCCACAGGAGAGAGGAATCACAGACCTTAAGTCTGGAGGACATCTATGTGGTGGACGGTTCTTGGACCGCGGAAGATGAGTATAGTGGGTGCGGATGGGTATGGAAGGACTGCAGTGGGAAGACGGAGCTCATGGGGACACGAAATCTAAGTAAGCAAGAATCAGCGCTTCATTCGGAGTTAGAAGCTCTTAGATGGGCAATGGAGTGTATGTTGCAATATTCGTCTTGTCAACGATTTGGTACTGACTGCAAGGATGTTATAGCTATGATAAATGAACCGGAGGCATGGTTAAATTTTGCGACAGAATTAGAAGCTATTAAGACGCTGCTGATTTGCTTCCCAGGATTTGAGATACGACATATCTCAAGGACTCACAATGGAACCGCAGATGCTCTGGCCAAGACTGCACGTTTATTTCACAGAAATCTTTATTTTGTTGGTTGTTCTATTCCGGTCTAGATTCCCAAATCACCTCAAGTTTGAGTAATAGAATAGTCGTTTGTTGGCAAAAAAAAATATATTATACCATCTTATCTTATCTTTTTTCAACCTAATCATTCAACATCCATTTTATTTTTTATTTTAACAATAATTTTGTTCAATAAATTCAACACCATACTACACTATTTAATTCATATTTTTATCTTTTATAAATTAATAACTATATATTAATAAGAATTTCTACTGTAATTAAATAATTAAAATGAAATAGTTTTAATAACTTTTAATTATATTTAACTAATCTTTTAAAATAAAAATTATAGTTAGAATTGATAGACTTTTTTCTATATCCAAATAAAATGAAACTAGTCTCTATTTATAAAATTATGATATAAAATTATTTACTGTAAAATAATTGAGTTGAAAGAATGAAAATTTCTAATTTTTTTGATAACTAATCAAATTATTTTTTCGGGACCTATTCACTGTGTATTTGGCGTGTGAACTCACTATCTCATCAACTTCTCCCTCTACATTTCATCTTGTCTCTGCAGGATCCACTCACTTGGTATTCAATTAAGCAGTTGAATTTTTCTTTCGGCAACCTCATTGCTCCTAGTCTTAGAAAAATACCGAAAAATAAGAATCTTATGGCAAGTGTTGTGCCCCAAAAGTCCAGGAGTGGGGTAGACTTTATAGTTTTTTGAATTTGTCTTAATAAATTTTGAACTTATTAGTAGGGATACTACGAAACATGAATGATAAAAAGTAATCCTAAAAAAGAAAAATTCTTCAATCACGGTGACATAAACAGAGGAAACAAACGACAAAGCTACAAAGAAGAAACACTAATACATGAGGTTTTTTCCTACTATACATAAATACAAGAAGTCATCATCATCAAACACAAGCAACGTCTTGAAATGAATCAAAAGTTGGGAGAAAAACAACGCATTTGTAACTTAAGAGATAAATTTCACCAAAAAAAAAAGCTTAAGAGATAAAAATAGCGATCCTTTGAATTACTCAGGCCTTTGAAAATCCTTTGAATTAGCAGATTTTCTCTTGAGGACAATAACCCAAGTTACAGCTTCCAAGAGCAAAGTAATGCCTCCCAACGTCGCAATCACGGCGATATAAGCGGTCTTGTAAGTATGCTCTGGGTTCAAGATGGCAAGACCTTTGAAAACATTGATGATTCCAAGGATAAGGATAGAGTATCCAATTCCATGGTGGTAAATATTCCAAAAGAATCTCAACTTGTGGTCCTTCCGTGGCCGCAACAGCATCGCAAACATCTTTAAAACACACACAAACATAGTTGAACAACAGAACAAACACATCTTTTTCAATTGGCCCAGTCGCAGTGTTTCTACATAATTGAATCTAATGAGGATTAGCATTGGTTTACCTGAACCGTGGCGATAGTGAATAGAGCAATGCCGATGTTGCGATGAGTGTTGAACTGAATTCCTTTAGACTCGGAGCCGAGTTTGAGTCCGGTGGCCCATCCGGCAACACCGATGACATAAGCAGAGAACTGGCATGACACATGGAGGTAAAACCAAGCAGGATCTGCGGATTCAAATATTCTCATGTATCTTGCTATCATTGCTCCAATCGGAAACAAAATTCCCCAACTCACCGCATTCAATATCCCATGGATCTATCAGATTCATATTCAATTTGTTAAATCTTGTAAGAGAAAATGGTTTAAAAAGTAGAATCAAACTCACGTTTCTCTTATGAATCCTTGAGTTTCCAGCACCGCCGCTGCCGGTGGCAGATACCCCTGTAGTAGCCCCGCTCAAATCGAGCGATCCAACGGCGTTAATATTCGGAGTGTTGAAATCGTGTGGCTGTATCCTCCCGTTAGGTGACACTCCAGGTCCAACCTGCCAAACCTGGTTAACCTTCCCATTCGCCGCTATATCCGCCGGGACCTTAACCTTCGCAAAGATTCTTAAAGTTCCGGTCGCCTCCTCCTCCGCCTTGACGTCCCATACATCAAACGATAGCTTCCCCGGGACAAGCGAGCTGTATGAGATGATGTTAAGCGTCGTCACGGAGGCAACACCGGTTTTTGAGTCTTTTGAGGCGACGAGTGCTTGAGATCCAGCCATGCCAGTGGCTTTAGGGTTAATCGCCCACGCGATCCAACCGCCGGGTTTTGACGGCGGAGCAGAGAAAGCAACGGCGAGAGTTGTGTTGGCAGCGTCATAGGAGTAATGGAGGAAGGCTTTGAGGTTAGAGAGGGCGAGACAGTGAGGGTATGATCTGTCGCCGGAAAAGGTCTGTGACGAACATGACTGCGAGACAGCCGGTGAGATTAGCAGAGCCGAGAATATGAAGGAAAGAGAGACTCCAAGATAAGACGCCATTATGATGCGTTGTGTTGTAGTAACCGTCAAGTATTGTTCAGGAATAAATAGGGAGGTTAATTATAGACTGCATCAGAATTTACGGACACACGTGGTTTCACCTAATAAAATATATATTTGTTTATATTCACTGAATTTTGATTTTGTACAGAACTTTTTGTGTGTTTTGATTCTAGAAGGGTATGGAACCGAACATTATCAGATTAAGTAGTTGACAGTTACGTTTAACCTAAGATACAGGATCTCAACGGGTTTTTTCGCCGCCAAATATGACGTTTTTTAGATGTTTGCATACCTTCCAATTTATACAAGACTTAGAATAATGATGGAGTTCGCCTTTGCAAACAAATGATTGATAATCTCTCATATGGGTAGACAAGTATTATGATAACAAAACTATTTAATTTATTGGAATTTAGACAAAAAATACATTTGGAGAATAAGACTAGAGTTTTGGAAGTTCCTGCATACCAACGATACTTGCACGTCCTGATGTGTCTACTGCTTCAGTGATTCATCTAATGATGTTAGTAAGCGACTTTCTGATGGATGATCCAAGAAGGTGAAATATGGAGCTATTAGAAAACTACGTCAATCACTAAGACATCCCTTTGATTCAATCTTTAGGAATAAGTCAAGCACACTAATGATTATTGCTAGAACTGTACGAAGAGTGGTATATACATTGTCAAATTTGGGTATTGGATGATTACAAATTTGCTCAACAAAGAATTAGTGGAGATGTATTTAGAACAGAGTATCGTAAAACTCCAAGCCTTTGCTTGGAGCACCGTAAAAAATCATCATTTTATATGGTAAAACAGTTTAGGAATAACTAGTTGTAACTAGTAATCTAGTACATTTTCATATGTAATGTGACAACCATTGCCCCAAATGTGGAACATAAAATGAAATCATCAACCATGCCATTTTTGAATGTCCATTAGCTATACAAACATGGCCTCTAGCAGAATCTCATCCACACCTTTGATATTCCTTACCTCAAGTCACTAACAAATATAAATTATCCTTTTTGGCGAAAAAATGATATCAAAGATCTATATTTGGAAAGAGATCCATACCCTTGGATAATCTAGTATATTTGAAAAGCGAGAAATGACAAATTGTCCAGAAAAAAAAACATGGACCAATTGGAAACTGTTAAACATGTACCAATTGGAAACCTCAATATATTCAGTCCTCTCATGGAACACCAAGTTAGAGGCAATGTAGATGGCAAATTGGTTATCACAATTCATGGTCATAGGTGTAGCTTGATCAATCTCCAAATGCTTTAGTATTCCCTTGATCCAAACCAACTCATTTGTCAGCCTCAGCATTGATCTGTACTTGGTCTCTCCACTAGAACATGAGACCACCTTCTGCTTCTTGCTCTTCCAAATAACCAAGTTCCCACCAATAAAGGTGCAATAGCCAGTAGTAGATTTCAGCTCTATCACTAGCCAAATTTGCATCATAGTACCCAACCACTTCAATGCTTCCATTGCAACCCATCCAGAGCCCTTAATCCGGTGATCCATTCATGTACATCAAGATCCTTTCGACCATGTGCCAATGATGCTCCTTTGGGACTTGCATGTGTTGGCTTACATGGTTCACAACAAAACATATATCAAGCCGTGTAATGGTTAGGTAGATCAACTTACCAACAAGCTTTCGATAAAGCTTAGGATCATGGAATGGCTTGCTATCTTCAATCTTCCCCTCACGTGGAACCTTGTACCCATCTTCAAGAGGTATTTTGGCTGTCTTCCCTCCATGTTTTCCTGCATCTTTCAAAAGATCAAGTGCATACTTTCTTTGGGACATAAACAAACCTTCCTTGGATTTATATATCTCAATTTAAGAAAGTATTACATCTCTCCCAAATCTTTAATTTCAAACACTGATTTAAGGAAATCCTTGGTTAATTGAATATCAGCCTTGTCACTTCCGGTGATAATGATATCATCAACATACACAAGGATAACAACATTACCTGAGGGGTTTGTGAGAGTGAAGAGGGTGTGGTCAAGTTCAGACTTCCTAAACCCTCTACCATTCAAGGTTGTACTTAGCTTTTTGTACCAAGTCCTTGGCGATTGCTTATGACCGTAGATAGCCTTCTTTAGCCTCAACACATTTCCCTTCTTAACCAAGTGTTCCAGGCCCGGTGGAGGATGCATGTAGACTTCATCTTCAAGCTCTCTTTGCAAGAAGGCATTCTTCACATTCATCTGCCAAAGATCTCACTCGAGGTTCACAGCCAAGGATAACACAATCCTGATTGTATGAAGTTTGGCCACTGGTGCAAAGGTATCAATGTAATCCTCTTCATAAGTTTGAGTAAATCCTCTTGCCACCAATCTGGTTTTCTTCCTATCAACCTTTCCATTTGCAAGATATTTGATAATGAAGATCCATCTACTAGACATAGCCTTCTTTCCTTTTGGTAATTCACTCTCATACTAAGTGTCATTCTTGATCATAGCATTGGCCTCATCCCCTACTGATTTTCTCCATGCCTTGTTTAACATAGCTTCTTCATATGATCTAGGAATACAACTTTCATGTAGATGGATCATGAATGCACAATGCTCCTCATGATACTAAGAAAACGAACACATGGCTTGAGAAGGATGCACCACGGCTTTTGCATTGTAGTAAGTTCTTGTATTGTCCCAATTTCAGCTCGGTGGTGGTTTCTTCGTTAATTTTGCACTTCTTCTCAATGGGATTCCAAAACTGACTCACCAACCTGCTCTACATCTTACACATGATCCTCTCTTTCATTAACTAGTTCAACACGATCCTTCAGTAATCTGGTACCTCCTATGGGAAGGATCCATTTTGTTGGTCCACCCGGCTCCGGTCCACTCGGCTCATTGTTCGGACCCTTTCCACCAGTATCCTTTCCAACCTTTTCTTCAACTTGCCTTACACCTTGATCATGAATGTCTGCCTCAGGTTCATTATTTCCCCTCTCATGGTCGAGGTTGGGTGATTGTTGTGCATTAGTCCTCCCTTGAGGTATAGGAGGTGACTCTCTTCTACCTTTGGATCATGGGTAAAATTAATCCCAAGTCTTTCTAGATCATCCTTAGATTAGCTGCTCTATCTGATTCTTAAGATAACTCCTCCAAATCTGTCCATTTCTTCTCTTCATAATAACCTTTTGTTTCAATAAACTTCACATCCCTTGATACTAACACCATTTTACTTGCTGGATCATAGCACTTATACCCCTTCTGATTTGTTGAGTATCCAATGAACATGGCCTTGATACTCTTGGCTTCAAGCTTGTTGCGCAATTCCCCAGGAACCAGCACAAAGCATAGACAGCGAAACACCCAAAGATAGTCGAATGGAGGTTTGTACTTGTTCAATACCTCAAATGGATACTGATCTTGAAGAACTCTGGTTGGAATTTGGTTCATAAGATAGCAAGCTGAAGCCACAACATCACTTCAAAATCATTTTGGAACATTGGGATGAAACATCATTGATCTTGCAACTTCCATAAGATGCATGTTCTTCCTTTCGGTCACACCATTCTGTTGAAGAGTGTATGAACATCTCGTTTGATGTAGAATACCATGTTGAGCAAGGTGTTTCTTGAACGCATGACTTGTATACTCTCCACCATTATCTGATCTAAAATTTTTAAGCTTGGCATTGTAGTGGTTAGTAACATAAGTCTGAAATATTTTAAATGTTTTAAGAATCCTATCTTTAGATGGCATCAAAGTTATCAAGGTGTATTTAGATTTTTCATCAATGAATGTCACAAAGTACTTATGATTATCCTTAGACAAGCAAGGTATAGTCCAAACATCCGAATGAACTAAATCAAAACATTTATCATAAGTAGTACTAGAAGCTGGAAAAACAGTCTTACAATGCTTGCCTAAAATGCAAGTTTCACACTCATTACTTTTGAAAACAACACCTGGAAACATCAAGTTCAAAGCATTAACATGAGGATGACTTAGTCTAGCATTCCACAAGGCATCTTTATTCAACATAGAAGTGGAAGTAAATGAGAAAGCATAATCATGAACATGAGCAAGAACTTATAGCACATATAAGTCTCCCTTGGTAACTCCTTTTCCAATCAATCTACTGCTCTCAATATCCTGAAACTTCACATCATTGGAACTAAAAATCACATTGCATTGCAAATCAGTACTACATTTCTTTACGGATAACAAGTTTGAAGTAAATTCAGACATATAGAAACCTCTAGACTCTTTATCAATCAGTTTCAGATTGCCTACTCCCTTAATTGGCATCTTCTCACCATTAGCTATCATGATATGTCCATAAACCAGTTAAATATATTTAATGAGTCTAGTGTCACTGATCATGTGAAGAGATGCACCAGGATTAATTACCAATGGTTTAGACACACTATAAGCATTGTATGAATGACTAATACTTCTTATTGGTTCATATACAATCTTAGATTGTTCTAGAATACTAGTTGGTTCATATACAGTCTTAGAGTGATCAATGTTACTAGACTCAATCAAGGATGCATCAGTTTTGTTACCATTATCCTTGAAGATCTTGATTAGAGCATCAATGTATGATCTCCTAATTAGATTGTTCTCACTAAAACTCTGGTTGGGCTGGTTACTCGGCTTGAGTTGTCATGGTCATCATCTCTAGCCCATCTCCCTCATTGATCCATTTTGAAGTACCACAACACTCGACCCAGTAGCACTCGACCCATTTTGTTCAATTGTCCCATATGAAAAATGAGCTCTTGCATCTTTTCCTTCATGAACTTAGTCGGTTTCAAGTGTGAATTTAGTATCCCGCACTGACGTTTCTTGTGTTCATGCCTCTTACAATGATAACATGTCCCATTAAAATTCCTTTCTTCATATCGACTGGGCATTACTTTGTTGCTTGAGGAATTTCAGGTTGATTAGCTAGAGAGAGTTCTCCTTTGCCTCTAAAGAGACCAAGTGACCCTTGTTCCTTCTAGTTTGTGCACACACTTCCTCAAGATTAGGTAGTTTCCCAGCTCTCAAAAGGTGTTTGATAAGGTCACCGTAAGTAGGATTCAAGGTAAGCAAGAGGCTGAAGACCTTTTCTTGTTCCCTTCTCTCATTTAGCTCATACGCGCCAGTAGTACTTGATCTCTACATTTCCAGCTCTGACAATAAAGCTCTGAACTTTCCTAGTAAACTCCATGTCCTCCTAAACCAGATTGTTAATCGCCCTCTTGACCTCAAACACTCTACTCAAGTTTGAGATGTTCCCATGCACCTTCTTTAGTGTTTCCCAAAGATACTTTGCCTTCTCACAATAGCTATAAGATTCCAAGATTGAGGGATCAAGCGATATATGAAGAATGGACATTACCAGCAAGTCTTCTTTTTCCCACTTGTCTGCATCACTTCTGACAACCTCCCCATCATCTTCATCATGAGTAATGAGTTTTGAAGCTTCACCATATGTGATATGTGTAGCATCCCCAATTATGGAAAGGACTAGAGGGATGGACCTAGGATAGGTGAACAAGAAATTTGGTCAAGAGACTTCAAGACAAGCGTCTCAAGGTCTGGATAGAAGAGTAAAGTGACCTAGGAGCTGCACATAAGGCTGAGATATTTCCATTAAAACGAGTGTGTCTTGATTAAGATCATAAAAGATGATTATGAGCAAGACATGAGAAAGAATGATTGAAAATGATCATGAGTAATTAGATAAGGTCTAGAGAGACCAAGGGACTTAGCCACATGTATTTGGCTAAGGAAAAGGAACTGGACGAGCTGTACAAATCTGAGTTACCAGCTGAAAACTCGCTGGCTAGCTCACACCAGCTGAATACCAGCATAACACTAGCTGGACAGTCATTGACCAGCTCACACCAGATGAATACCAGCAGAACATTATCTGGACACTCACTAACCAGCTCACACTAGCTGGACGAAGTGAATAGAAGCTTAGAGATGCGAGATGGAAGCTCAGCCAGCTAGGTGAAGCTCGAGTTGAGCTCAAGTAGAGTGTGTCAGCTCGATTCCTCATTGACCAGATCACACCAGATGAATACTAGCAGTACATTAGTTGTACACTCACTAACCAGCTCACACTAGCTGGACGAAGTGAATAGAAGCTGGGAGATGCGAGATGGAAGCTCGACCAGCTAGGTGAAGCTCGAGTTGAGCTCAAGTAGAGTGTGTCATCTCGATCAGCTGGAAGGATTAGCTCAATCAGTTGGGTCAGCATGGTTCGGCTTAACTAAGCTAGACTGAGTGTTTGGGTCTTTGGTAGTTGGGTCGGGTCTAGTCGGTTACCAGGCAGGTTGGTGGTCCAAAATCGGTTATGGACCCATGGTCCTTTGCGATTGGATCAAGGGCTTGGGTAATTGGATTGGGCTTAAGTTTGATCTGTCCAGAAGCATTTAGAGGTGTCTGAACTACCATGGGCGAAAGGGCGTGATCTGAACCATTGATTTAATCAATTGCCAAGATTGTTGGCGAGAAGGTGCAACCCTTATAAAGGAATATGCTCCTTCTCCTGTAAAAGGAGGGCAACTCTGTGGGTTTTCAGGCACCCTAAGGCTTCCTCCTACACCCTAAAACACAGAAAGAAAAGCGTATATGGCCGGATTTAACAATTCAAGGCCAAGATGCGCATGACGGCAAAAAGGAGAATGTTTTGTGGGCAATCAATGGGGAAGTTATGTAAGACACATTGATGGGTTTTCATCATTTTTGACATCACCATAGGCCTTCTCCAGAGCCTTCGAATCCACATAAATGGTTAGGAGAGAAGAGAGAAGGCCTGAATTCACTCTCCATGGCAAGGGTAGCCTTAAGGGTGGATGTGCGTGGGAAGGCAGTTTCATGGGAGTTCATGGGAAGATATGTGTAACCCATAGATGGATCTTATCATTGATATTAACATCATAAGGCCTGATAAAGTCGTGTGTTGGGGGAGCATGGTCATTCATGATTGACTTGACTCGCCTCTAGGGGGAAATGGTTGGATGCTATGCATTGGTTCGACATGGATGGGAAAATCATAGGTCCTACTCACTAGGGTGGTTACTGGGCTTGAGTGGAATCACTCTATCTAATCGGGATGCATGAGATCCGAGTGTTGAGATTCGGGTGTGAGGCAACCGCCAGCGACTAAGCCAGGGTTCTTGGGTCATGGGATCGAGACAATCTGGTTTGATGCAAGGAAACAAGATACAAGTCTGGATCTGAAGAACAACGATCCATAATAAGTATGGGGAGACACAACCTTGATCAAGTAACTGCTATTGTCGGTTATGGGTAACTGCCGAGAGCAGTTGGGTTGAGTAATTGTTGCTAGCAGTTATGGATATGCTGGATTATTGCCATAAACAGTTGTATTCGAGGGATAACTTACGACTGATTATGGACTAAACACAGTTGGAACTGACTACCATAATCCACGAACAATAGGGCGGTTGGTGGTAATAACTTTACCAGAGGATACATCGGTTGTAAGAGCAAGGCATATCGACTTGTATTGCTCCATGGCTGATTAGGTAAGAGTGAAGGCTCATTAGTTCCAAGTCATGTGGGGTGGTTGGTTGATTGACTTAGGATATGATGATCATTGTTAGTCCAGAAGATGGACTTGTTACCATATCATATAGTTAAAAGGATGTTGGATAATGAATGAGTCAAGAAGAGGATGGATGCATGTCCTTAGCGAATGCAGATTTCTCAATGGTTACTTGGTATGTGGGGATGGTTGGTTTAATGGCTAAGTACCCCAGGGGAATGGTTTCTGTGTGTACAAGGAGTGGGAAATGAGTTCATGGCAGCTGGTCAAGGTGTAAAAGATCTGGAAAAAGTACATGGCAGCTGGGAACAACTTGGTCTTAGCTCAGCTCAAGTGTACCAGCTTGATGAGCTGGATGTACTAGCCCAGTCAGCTAGATGAGCTGGACCGATGAGCTAACAAGCTTCGGGGATGTGGCAAAAGTAAGATCTAGCAATACTCATATAGACATAGAATTCCTTAAGGGAATGGAACCTCAGATTCGTATGGCTTGGTAGGGTTTAGGATCAACCTCTAAGCTAGTTGGTAGTTAGGAGACTAACCAAGGCTGAGGTGATTCGACCGAACAAGTATTAGACTGAATCTAGTCCAATGGTTAAGTAGAGAATTCTCCGCTGGGTATAATTTGAAAGGATCTAAGCTAGGAATCGAATAAGGTAGTCATAAGGTAAGGTCTGAGATAGTCCTTGCCTTTAGGAGAAATTATATATAAGGGCAAAAGAAATGAGCGGTTAGGCCAGGGCGTGGCCATAACGACGAAGGACTTCGAACGCGGCTTAAACAGACGGGATGGGGCCCTTCAAGTTGGTATCAGAGCATGCTTGATCATGTTAAGGATGGTTCTCAAAGTAATTAAGTTCAAAAAATATTACTTCAAGAAGACTAAGATGACTAAACCTTAAGTTGTGGTGAGGCAAATGGGAGTTGAGGTGAGATAGGGTATCGTGCTTGAGAACAGAGAAGTTCAAAGACGAAACATCTTAGCCAGGTTTCACTCTCCAAGGGCAAGAACCTTAAAAGCAGAAGGTTAGTCAATGTAGTTAATTTAAAGTGATGGAAAGGTTTGAAGGACAATCAATGTAAGACTTATTTTTATGGGCGAAATGATCAAGGGAGATACTTGGACAAGAGAGTGGCTGCAGTAGGGAAACAACCAGCAGTCTACTGGAGATAAGTGTTACTCCTTGGCATCAGTTCAAAATAAGTGAGCAATTGGAGATGTTCAAGCTGGTATAAGGGAAACATTACATGACTAGTACACGAGTGTGATTAGATGGACCAGGTAGGACTCAGTGTAAGTCAAGGTAATATTCCTTAGTTCAGGTCGGATGGGACGGACAATTCCAAGGTGAATCTGACCTACGGGAAAGAAAATATAAAACTTGTTATGTTCTCCATGTTCAATGGAAGTGCATGATATTGGGTATCCTACTATGACGGGGATTGAGGTATATAATTAAACGCTTTAATGAACGGTATGGGACGTTCATGGAAGTGTTACAATTTGGAGAATGGCATGGGACATTTTCCAAATGTGTGATCAAAACCAAAATCCTACTCATTTAGGTACCTAATGCAAAGGGAAACAGTAAAGTTATTGGCAATGCCATGAAGAATGTTATGGGACGTTCTTTACGGTGTGGTCAGGAACCGTGGTATTGTCCATGGGAAGATAGTTGGTAACATTGTATTTGAAAATTTTGGTTGGTCTAAGGTAGGCTACACTTGGGGTAAGTGGCCTAGGGAAAACAAGATAGATCCGCTAAGCCTCGACCAAGGTTGGTGCGAGTAGCTTAGGCGTCTAAGTGATCCTACCAGGACTTGGCCAAGAATAGGAGTTACCTTAGTCATCACGATGTGTCATCTAAGGCTTTACATGTATGTCAAGTGACCTAGGGAACGATCATGCTTGGTAAGGCAATCAAGTCCAGGGAAGGGACCAGGGTTGACTTACATGCTTGAGCCCGAGATGGATCTAATAGGGACTGACTACGATCAAGTGGAAGATGACATGACTAAGTTCAGTAATGGAACAGAGTCGAGATAAAAGACAATCTAGTCAAAAGGGACCAGAATCGTTAAAGGCCGAGTCAAATGATTGAACAGGGCCATATATGGAAGACCGGTTTGGTAATGGACCATGGTATGGTAAGCTGACCGAGTCCGGTAATGGACCAGGCTCAGGATAAAGACAATCCAGTCAAGAGAGGGACAAGGATCGCAATACAACCAAGTCGGAGATTGACTTAGGGTTGGGATAAGGATGATCAAGTCTGGGAGGGGACGAGGTTCAAATGACGACCAAATCGGAGATAGGCCTATGCCCGGGGTAAGATGACTAAGTCCGGAATTGGACTAAGATCGCAATATTACCAAGCTGGACAAGTTGTGGTTTGGTTAAGGGAATGATCAAGTTTGGCAAGATCTTGATCATGGTACATGATGGTCCATGAAGGACTAAGAGTTGAGAGCTATCTGTTAGGGCTCGCAGTTAAGCGAGCAGCCTAAAGATTGATGACACACAAGTGTGTTTTATTGTTCTAACATGGTATAAATATCCTAAACAAGTCACTGTCAAATTAGCCCTAATCCCAGCACACAAATAATACTCTTGCCAAGAGAGATCATGTGTAGTACTTAGAGATCAAATCCACAGAGAGCAATGACACACAATAGATTTCTTATTTCTAAAGACAAAGCTAGGTGAAAATATATATTAGTAGTAAACATATCAATTAAGGAAATATTCCTTAGCATAAGTAGAGATGCAATATGGAAATATGCTAATGATGCAAATATGGAAATATGCAAACATGAAAATATGCTAATAAACAAACTAGATGTAAATGCTAATATGCTAGATCAATGGTTTCGAGCTTACTGGATTATAGGGAATTGGAAGCACATAAATGTAAATATTTTAGAACTCAAAAATTAACTATTCTGACCCTTTTAACTCCAACTCCATTATGTGAGCAAAAAGAAAGACCATCGATCGACGGGTAAGGCCTGATGTCGATCAACGATGAAATCAGAAGGAAGTGTGAACAAGATTTGATAAGTCGACCAGAATTATTAGACCAGCTCTCCCATGCGCCTAACATCCTAGTTCAATGGAGTCTATTCTGGCACAAAACCTACTCTCATAGTTGTCCATGTCCTACTTTCGATATCCTAGTTAGCTACTCTAGAATGCAAGCATGAAGCACAACTCAATTGATGGATATTAACTTAACCTAACAATCCTATTTTTGGGCTAATCTATGATTGATATCATTCAACCCTAAATCTAGTTGATGACTACTTAAATATAATTAAAGTAAGAACAATAGTCTAAATATAATGCATAGATAAAATAATGGGGTTCCAATACAAATCTCCCTATGGAGTTGTGAATCTTCTCCCCTATAAACCTTTAAACTAAAACTTCTTGTGCACCCCTTGCACACAGGCAAAACGGCACACTCTGCCTCGCTCTCAATACATAAGCATAAATATAGAAACCCTAACACTTAGGTCAAAACTCGTCCAGGGTAATTTCGTCATTTGTCTTCTAACTTGGGCTTTGAATTGGTTGTCTGCGAAATTGACGTCGATCAATGGCAAGTCTGCAACATCGCTTGACCTTGGTCTCTTAACATCGGTCGACGCCAAGATTGTGTCTTCGATCAACGACAGTCTTGTACTTCGACTCCTCAAATGGTCATCTACAGATTCTTCTCCTCTAAATGCTCCAAAATCTCCAAGTATCTCCATATATCTCCAAAATGTCTATGGACCTGTAAATAAACTAAAACATAGCCGAGACACACATAATATACCCTAAATAGAGCCTATAACATGGCCTAAAACTGGTATTAAATATGCTATATTAACTCCCCGAGACTTAACCTTTTGCTTGTCCTCAATCAAACCAATCATGTGAAAGGGGTTTTAAAAAGTGGAGACTCATATAATGTCTAGGTATAACTGTCACCCTACTTTGTTGCAACCACATCCTATCAAGTCAATCACAGAGAAACTTTATATACCCTATCCTAGTATAGCAACCAAATCCATTCTACCAGCAACTTAGCAAATACTAGTTTGACTCACCCCTCTACTGATTTCATTTCTTTGCATAAAATAAAAGTGTAGGCTTTACCTTGGGAGTATCGATCAAATGACACATGGACTCTTACCTCTGCAGATATCTGAACAACTAGGCACAAAGTCTTCTCTGATTCCTTTCCTCCCCCTTTTCTCTCTGAATAATTTTAGATCTCAAACTTAATGGACAATGATGCTGATACAGTCCATCTTGCCATCTTATTTTCGATTTTCTCCTTCTTTTCTTTTATTTTCTTTCTTTTGCTTTTTGGTCATAGTTGAAGGTGAATAGTGGGGTCATCGGTAAGTACCTACCCTCGCTTCCAACAATATGTGATTGTTCCTCGGAATTAGAATAAGGGGGTCATAGGTAATGTACCTACCCCTCTGCATCTCGGGAAGTCATCTCAATCTTTTAAGATTTTAGATATATGATGAAGAGAAGAGAGAAGGGAATCAAAGGTGCAATGACTTGTACCTACAGACTTGCAGAAGGAATCTGACCCAGTGTATACCAAGCCCCAAAGCAAGCAAATAATGTCAGGATTAGTGTTGGAAATCAGTTTCGGTTCCTTCAAACTTTCTAAGCAAGTGTGATATAGTGGCAGGATGATCCACTTTTATATCTCTAGTAATCTCTGCAAACAACCTTCTAAGAATGGTGCTAAAGTGTGGTTAGTCAATAATAAATCTTGATCATAGTCCCCTTCTTGACTCAATAAAACTTTTTGAAAATTATATATATAAATATATATATATAGTAAATAAGACTCAAAAAAATCAAATAGCATTAGTGAACTTCCTCCAGACTTAAATTACACTGTCCCCAATGTAATCCACCCCGGATTGGTTAGGAAAAATCAAATCATAAGTAAATAATGTAAGTAGAAAACTCGATACCAGACGCTGTAAAAGAGTGTCGATCGATGGTAGGCGTGTGGGGTCAATCGATGGTCGCGATCCGCTGTCGACTGATGGTGCCTCTATGGTGTCGATCGATGGTGGACTCAAACAATCTAGAAAACAAGGTAAAACCCGAAATTAATAGTAGTATAACTAAAAACGAAATAAAAACTTGCTAAACAGTGTGTTGCCTCCCACTCAACGCTTGGTATAGTCTTAAACTCGACGTTTTGACCTTTCTGACTAGTATGGAGGTGGATTAACACTTTGGAAAACAAGTGTCTACATCTTCTTTGCTCTTCTGAAACCATGTACCAATAAAGCTCCTCATTGCCTCATCTCCTCTGGTTTTCTCATTCTTTATAACCTTTCTAGCAACCTCCATTGAATGCATTCTCCTTTGTAGGTTCTCAATAGAGTGATGTAGCATTCTAAGTCTGGCAGAGGTAGTCTCTGATATATCCTCAAATTTCTGAGAAATATCTTCCTTCATCAGGCTCTGAGAGAAAACAATCTCGTTGAACCTATCTTCTAATTGTAATTCTGCTGCGGTCTTCTATCTGTTGTCGTCGATCGATGCCAGTCTGTATGCCCCATTCGCATGCTCTCTTTGAACAGTATCCAAATCTTGCTTTATCTCATCCATGCATGTGGTCAGACTGGTGAGGCAGTTGTCTATAGGATAGTAAACATCATCTAGCCTCCTGTAGAAATCATCAAGTGACATCTCTTGAGCTTTGTAAATCTCATGCACAATATCATCAATCTCTGCTCTGTTGTATGTCCCTTGATTCTTCGTCGACATAGTGATATTTGCTGCATGTTCTGGCAAACATTTGTAGTTATGCTCAAACATATTAGCTCTCTCTGACCTGCTCTGATGTCTTCAGCTTGCACATGCACTACTCTTCCATCTGTAGCTGGTGCATTACCATTCTCATCTCTGTAGATGCCATACTCATCTTTCTTTTCCTAGTGGAAAAGTATTTTGCCCTTAACATCAAAATCTCTCGTACATTGCTCGAACCGCCAATCGATCGATGGTGGGTGGATGCTCTCAATCGACAATGGAGATTTATAGGCGGTGGAGGGATGCATTTTGTGTACCTCCGGAAAGGTGCTATCGATCGATGCTTGATGGATGCCATTGATCGTCTAGGATGCTTGGAAGTGGATGGAACATTACGGATCGACTCGTCGATCGATGATGTAAGATATGCGTCGATCGATGGTTGTTGATATTGTCCAGATGAAGTACCTGATCCATTAGCCATAATAAGGGCATCTGCTACATATTCCTTAGATATATGTAGTATTCTTCCATAAAGAGCCCTTGCACGTCCCTCTGGGTCTCCTAAAATTCTGAACTCATCCAGTTTAAGATTACCAATATTTGTATCTTCCACTCTGAGCTCGCGTTCTGGTTCTTTTCTGATGTCGTTTGATGGCCAAGAGATGTCGTCGATCGATGATCGATTATCCACTCTCGCTTTCATCACCCAGCCAGTGTTTTCTGATGCTAGGTTATGATATTCAATCAGCTATTCCTTTCTATAATATGCATCGTATTCTTCGTAAACTTCATCGTAACCTCGGCGTGTTGGACGTGTGTCGATCGATGGTGTAAGGTGACCGTCGATCGATGGTTGATAACCAAACTATTTCCTGAAAAGGTTTCCAGCTCCATTAGCCATGGCAAGTATATCTCCTACATCTTCTCTCGTGACATTTAGTAATCTTCCATCCATAGCTCTTGCGTGACCGTCTAGATCTCTCATGATACCGAACTCATCTGGTTGTAGATAACCATAATCTTTCTTGCGCTCTGCAGCTGAATTGAGTTCGTACTTTGCTTCTAAATTAGAATTGATCGATGGCATAGGGTTACCATTGATCGATGGCATAGGGTTACTGTCGATCGATGTGGATTTCCCGAGTTGATGGGTAATATGAAAACACCAGCCTCTTCCATAGCAATACCATGGTACTAGATCATCGCTTCTTCTCTGTAATCTTCGTGATACTCGAGGTAGGCTGGGTTGTAACCACCATCTGCGTGGCATATGTTGATTGGTTCTGGAGTAGCGTTGTAGATCGATAACGAAGGGTGGGTGTCGACTGATTGTTGACGGCAAATGCGTCGATTGATTGTGTTGTCTGGGTATCAATCGATTCTCAATCTTACGACTCCTCATTGAACTCATAATCGCAGAAGCATGTGGCCACAAGTTCTGCATCATTACACAATTCAATCAGAGTATCCTTGCTCTTATTCTTGACTTGTTCATAGAAAATATTTTGATCAATTAGAGATAGATACAACATGTTTAATTTCATATCGCAGATAACTCCAACGGTAGCCATGAATGCTCTCCCAAGAAGTAGTGAAGAGTTCCAATCTATCCTTATGTCCATCACATGGACGCCTACTGGGACAAGGGTGTTGTTGGTCTGTACTAGAACATCTTTTACCATCCCTTTTGATTTCACTTTTGAGCAGTATACAAATGTGAAAGAATCATTGGAGGGTTCCACTTTCAGGTTCAAATCCTATGCCATAGTTTTTGGCATAATGCTCACTGGTGATCCAGTATCATAGAGGGCATTGGGGTATTTGTTGCCCTTGATGAAGCATGGAACCACGAATTTTCCAGGATCACTTTTTTCTTCAAACAAGTTCTTTGTTTCATCTTCTCTCTGAGGTGATTGAACATGATCTCTATATCAGTGTCTGTATCCCTTGTTTCCCTAAAAAAATTCCACAACCTTTGAGTATAATAAGCTACATTAAGGAGTATCTAAAGAAATTTTGGACTCTTTTGACAAAGCTATCCATCTCTTTTTCATTGGCTTCTCTGCGTTGATGTTTGGGGATCTTTTGCTTCCTCTTGGAGTGTCCCTCATCTTCTCTATCAAGGTCCATAACTTCAGATGTGCCAGTATTCTGTTCTGAAACCATAATGGTTGGACGCACAATCAAATTCGCATTGATGCTTGGAAGTTGAACCGAATTTCTCATATGTCGATCGATACTCATGTCGCACTGTCGATCGATGCTTCTATCTCTATGTCCGTCGATTGTCTCTTCATGGTGTCGATCGATGTTAGTCAATTCACACGAAGCTACTGATATGGCTGGATTTGGCGTCGATCGATGCCGATTTCTTGGTGTTGATCGACACCAATGCGAACTGCCGAATGACATAGAACTTTCCACAAGAAAAATCTCCTTCTTGGAGCTCTTCCCTCTTAACTTCATGCCAAAAATAATCATCAATCAATGCATTGACGTGGCGCTTCTGTCCAGTCTCTATTTTCTCCTTGATCAAGCTCTCATTCCTCCTAATGGTTTCACTTGTTTACAGCACCTGATTCTCCAGCTTCTTCACATGGGTGTTGAGATTTTTGAACTTGGTGTTGAGGTTGAGGTTGAGGTACAGCTCATCTATCTTTCCATTGAAGTCCACAATAATCTTCTGCTGTCCTTCTAAAACTCTGTCAACCATCGGTTCGATCTTGCGTTCTCGAGCTTCTGGAGGAAGATTCTGGTAGTAGGAAGATCCACAGGTTCTGTTGTTGTTGAAGGGTTTTCGTTGTGATCCCTGATTAAAGTGTCTCCTTTGACCATTCCCATAGGAATTCTTGTTGAAACCTGGATTCCCTTGTCTCTGGAAACCATTACCATCAATGTAGTTCATATCCTCCTCATCTCACCATCTCCATATTCTATTGCTTCAACTTCTGCAAAAGTGACATGCTTCCTGAAGAATTTCTGAACACTATCCATTTTTGCCTTGACCTCTTTAATCTGATCCCTGCTCAAAGCTGAAGTTGATTTCTTCCTTTCAAAGTCTGTGTTCTTGGCGCTGCTGGTAGATGCTAAATTCTCAATCAACCTTGTAGCTTCTTCATGATTCCTAGTGCTAAAACTTCCCTCACTAGCTGTGTCCAAAGCCATATGATACTGTAATCCAATACCTCTAAAGAAAGTGCTGAGAAGTTGCACTTCATTGAACCCATGATGTGTACAATCTCTTTGGTATGATTTGAATATGATCCAAGAGTTTCTGAAAGATTCTGAAGTGTCTTGTGAAAAAGTAGCAATCTTGCTTCTCAGATCTTCTGCTCTCGCGTCATCAAAGAAATTACGCAGGAAAGCGTTCTTGATGTCATCCTCGGATGTCAGAGATCTTGGTGGTAACTTCTTAAGCCAATATGAAGCTTCTCCAGTAAGTGAGTACTTGAAAAGCTTACAAAATAGATAGTCTTCGAGGACTCCATTGGCTTTGATAACAGTCACTAGATCCTCAAATCGCTCCAGATAATCAATAGGGTGATCATCTCATAACCTTTGGTAATGTGTCTGTGCTACAAGTCCGAAGAAGGCGGGCTTGATTTCAAAATTGTTCCTCTGAAAAGCTGGAGGACGAATGGTGGATCTGTTGGCGTAGAACTGGTCTGGACGGTTGTAGTCAGCCAGTGTTCTCTGAGCAGCTTGGGCATTAGCTTTAGGTTGAGCTGCTGCAGTGTCTGCTCCTGCTTCTGCATCAGGGATTATGGCCCCCTGATCATCTATCTTTTGACCTACTGCATTACGCAAATGACCGTCGAGGTATTGTAGGTTTCCATTCTCATCTCAAGTCAATATCAAAGTTGCAACTTTCTGAACCCGTCTGCTTCTATCGAATTATGCGGGTAAGTTGTTGTCGATCGGTGCTATGTTCGGTCGATGATCGAGATCTGATGTCAGTCGATGCTGTTCGTAAAGAAGTGTCGGTCGACGCGGTGTAGGTTTTATCGATCGATGCTTGTCGTCTTTTATTGTGGATCATACGTTTGAATCTGTCGGGGTCAGAGAATAGCAGTTCTTGTCCTTAATTGCTTCTGGTGCTTCTTTGCATGTACCTGAAAATTTAGCAGTAACTTGAAAAGTAGTAACAAACCTAGACTAAATCCTAGAAATAAAATCTAATGGCGATCAATGCTCCCCAACAACAGCACCAAATTTGATACACAAGTGTGTTTTATTGTTCTAGAAGGGTATAAATATCCTAAACAAATCACTATCAAATTAACCCTAATCTTAACACACAAATAATACTCTTTCCAAGAGAGATTAGGCGTAGTACTTAGGGATCGAATCCACATAGAGCAATGGTACACAATAGATTTCATATTTCTAAAGACTAAGCTAGGCGAAAATATATGTTAGTAGTAAACAGATCAATTAAGGAAATATTCCTTAGCAGAAGTAGGGATGCAATATGGAAATATGTTAATGATGCAATATGCAAATATGGAAATATGCTAATAAACTAACTAGATGTTAATGCTAATATGCTAGATCTAGGGTTTCGAGTTTAATGGATTATAAGGAATAGGAAGCACGAAAATGTAAATATTCTAGAACTCAAATATTAACGATTCTGACCCTTTTAACTCCAACTCTTGTATGCGAGCAAAAGGAAAGACCATCGACGACGACTAAGACCTGATGTCGATCGCGGTGAAATTAGAAGGAAGTGTGAACGAGATTTGATAAGTCCACCAGACTTATTAAACTAGCTCTCGCATGCACCTAACAGCCTAGTTCATTGGGGTATATTCTAGCAAAGAACCTACTCTCGTAATTGTCCATTTCCTATTTCGAGATCCTAGTTAGCTACTCTATAATGCAAGAATGAAGCACAACTCAATTGATGGATATTAACTTAACCTAGCAATCTTACTTTTGGACTAATCCATGATTGTTGTCATTCAACCTTAAATCTAGTTGATGACAACTCAGACATAATTAAAGTAAGAACAATAGTCTGAATATAATGCATAGACAAAATACTAGGGTTCCAATACAAATCTCCCTAAGGAGTTATGAATCTTCTCCCCTAAAAACCTTAAAACTAAAACTCCTTGTGCACCCCTTGCACACAGGAAAAACGGCACACTCTGCCTTGCTCTCAATAATAAAGCATAAATATAAATACCCTAAAACTTAGGTCAAAACTCGTTCAGTGTACTTTCGTTATTTATCTTCTAACTTGGGCTTTGAATCGGTTTTCTGTGAATTGGACGTCGATCGATGGCAAATGTGAAACATCGTTTGACCTTGGTCTTTTAACATTGGTCGATGCCAAGATTGTGTCGTCGATCAACGACAGTCTTGTACTTCGACTCCTCACATGGTCAGCTACGGATTCTTCTCCTCCAAATGCTCCAAAAGCTCCAAGTATCTCCTTATATCTCCAAAATGTCCCTGCACCTGTAAATACTCTAAAACATAGCCTAGACACACATAATATACCCTAAGTAGAGCCTATAACATGGCCAAAAACTGGTAATAAATAGGCTATATCAATTGAACCGATCAACTAAGACTTGATTAGTATATCGAGTGGCTTAGGGATGGGAATAAATCCTCTAGAACTCGAGTGGTACAACAAGCAGCTTAGGGACTGTGATTGATCTAGTTGTCTGACTATGTTGTATAATCTAGTCATGATGAACTAGGATCATGAAATGCGGGATTATGTTTCGAAGGGAAAAATCGTAAGGTTAAGACTAAGTCTAGAGAAGACCAAGGTTTGGAATATATGATCAAGTCCGGAAGGATGATTGATCAATGAAGGAATAAGTCTAAGCGAGACAAAACTAGAATGGATATAAACTAGGTGAACGTTCTGACGCAACATGGGAAGTTGGGACGGTTCATTAAGTTAAACAAGGACTGACCACTTGGTTTGGATTAAAGTAAGTGTTCTTCCAAGTGGGGGAGACTAGTTGTGTTGTTTGTCAAGGATTGATTGGTGAGAAGGATCATGGGGGAGGATGAAGACAATTTGGTTGTGAAGAACCAATCTAATGCTTCCTATGCGCAAGATGAGACTAAGTTAGGTTGGAAAACTTAGTTGGGATACAAGGTATAACTACCACTGATTTCGAGGATGAATTCATGTTAAGTGGGGTAGACTTGTAGCATCGCCGATTCTGGAAAGGACCGGAGGGATGGACTTAGGACAGGTGAACAAGCAATTTGGTCTATAGGCTTCAAGACAAGCGTCTCAAGGTCTGGATAGAAGAGTAAAGTGACCTAGGGGCTGCACATAAGGCTGAGATATTTCCTGTAAAAAGAGTATGTCTTAATTCAGATTATAAAAGATGATTATGAGCAAGACCTGATGAAAGAATGATCGAAAATAATAATGAGTGATTAGATCAGGTCTGGAGGGACCAAGGGTCTTTGCCACATGTATTTGGCTAAGGGAAAGGAACTGGACGAGATGTACAAAGTTGAGTTACCAGCTGAAAACTCACTGGACAGCTCACACAAGCTGAATACCAGAATAACACTAGCTGGACAGTCATTGACCAGCTCACACCAGATGAATACCAGCAGAAAGCTAGTTGGACACTCACTAACCAGTTCACACTAGCTGGACGAAGGGAATAGAGTTGGGAGATGCGAGATGGAAGCTCAGCCAGGTAGGTTAAGCTCGGGCTGAGATCAAGTAGAGTGTCTCAGCTCCATCAGCTGGAAATTAGTTCATGGCAGCTGGTTCTGGTGTAAAATAGCTGGAAAATTACATGTAGCTCAGCTCAAGTGTACCAGGTTAATGAGCTCGATGTACTAACTCAGTCAGCCGGATCAGCTGAACCGATGAGCTAACAAGCTCTAGGGATGTGGGAAAAGTAAGATCTAGCAATAATAATGTAGACATAGAATGTCTTAAGGAATGGAACCTCAGATTCGTATGACTTGGTAAGGCAAAAAAATGAGAGGTTCGGCCAGGGCGTGGCCAGAACGACGAAAAACTTCGACCGCGGCTTAGACAGCCTGGATGGGGCCGTTCAATAGGTCCAAACAAACGCTTCCTTCCCACGGTAGTCTTCACCAAACGAGGCCACACAAGATAGTTTCCACCTTTTAGAGTAATCGGAACCACAACCTTATTGTTCTCCATCTTTGAACACCTCAAAGAGAAGATGAGACCTAATGGTGTATTTTGAGTTTTCTTGTGAATCAAACCCATATTATGAGTAACCTAGCTCTGATACCATAAAATGTTTAGAGAATCTGAGTTTAGAGAGACTTTGAAAATGATTAAAGGAAAGACTTAAGAAAATACGAGACTAATAAGGAACCATGATTAAGGAACTATGAGAATGCTTAAGAATTGTCTATCTTTTATTGATGCTGAGGTTACAATACATACATATATAGTAGATTACAAGATTTTATGAAAATGGATAAGGCTAAGCGTGAGTAGTCAAAGGGAGAGCAGCGTCCATTTGAAACCATCCAATGAGGAGCTCTACATGCTTTGGTATCTTTGAATCTTAGACCAAGATACCTTCACCTTTTCCAGCTTCTGACAGCCTGTCAAGGCTTGTTCTACTTCCTTCCATAACGTTCGGATCAGTAAAGTTTCAAAGGTAAAACCAGCTGAGTTACCATTTTACTCAAACCTAGTGAACTTTGCTTGTGGTCGATGTACGGTTGACCAATACGGATTGTGATCGACTCGTACAGACTATACGGCATGGTTGACCCAAAAATCAATATTCTCCAAATATCCTCAAGACTCATAAATTCAACTATAATTATATTTTCCTCATCACATCTCAACAACTCATGGTAGCCTCCTTCGAGTTTTGGTTAGAACATATTTCGTATTGTCTCAGTCAAAGTTTCCATTGAAGCTTTACAAGCAAGACGTGTTTTCTCAAAAACTTCCAAACGGTAAACAATACAAAAATGGACTTCAGACAAACTAATGAGCTCTCCGAGGAATAATCGTAAAAAAGTCCAAGTTTGTATAACGGCCGAAATGGCTTAAAATATGATGAAAGCTCACTTGTTATTTAACTCTAGAAAAGGCCCATGCGCAATGACAGTCTATCCAACGAAGATAAAGAAAATGAAAAAAGAGGATAAAGATAAAGTTTCGAACGATAAACATAAAAACTAAGAAATTAAGAAAGGATGTGACACATAGATATACTCGAATCCCAAGGGAATAAGGAAAGATGGCCTATTTAGAGAGAATATATACATGACCCTGAGCTCTGAGGAAAGGGGTCAAAAATTAAGAATTTATAAAAAAAATTGTTAACTCTAGGAGAACTGAGAACATTCTTACTACTTTGTTATGATTGTTCTCCATTGTTGACGGATTTTCGTGTACGCTTTTCGATTAAACTTGTAACTCGTCATCATCTTAATCAATGAAAAGTCTTTGTGAAACTTTTAACGATACTATACTATTTGTTCTTTTTCATATTCGTTTAATTTTGGAGGGAATCCGGATCCTCAAGGAAAGTTGAAAATCTTAACTTTCCTTCGTTTAACTAAAATCGACAGTGCAAAATTTGGTTCCCGCAAGCTTCAGCTTCCAGATCTGCCAGCGAGATCTATAATTCTAACCACCTAAAATCTTAAACTTAGTTGAATCGCAGCTCGATAATAAAAACAAAATTGCCTAAAATTGCTCTAAGTGCTAAGTTTCTAAGTAATCCTCGGGGAGTGTCGATCGATACCTTGTTAATGGTGTCGGTCGGTACTACTTCTAAAAAATCTTTAGCCAACAAATTTGATAAGTTCTTTAACCACATAGACCAACCGTCGTATGCGCCTAGTCAAATAGATCATACTAGTCTTAATTCAGGTAACAGACCAAACCTTCGCTTACACCAACTTATCCTAAGATATAGGTTTAAGGTGATCAATCTTAATCCTAGCAGTAAGAAAAACTAGATGAATAACTAACTAATTTCCTTAACAACAATACAGATTAGCAAGCCATTAACAACCTTTGAAGAACCCTAAATTTAACAATAAAACTACTTAGACATAATCATAGAGAACATGTAATTAGTCTAAATAAATTGTGTGTCGGAATTGTGTGTCGTTTGACACTGCTTTCGAACGTCGGGTTTGGACTAGGAAAACATTTTCCATTATGTATACATTCTCAGTATGTAGGAAATAATCTATGGGAACACATCTTCAATTCTGATCCATGAAAGGTGGTCCTCAACTCCATTCTCTACCCCCTTCTTGTCTTTCATCTCAATATCGAACACTTAAAGTAGTAGAATTCATCAGAGTAGTCTTGGGTTTTCATTTTTGTTCTGCCTCAAGCACTTGGCAGCAGCATGATAGGTATTCACAATCACTTTGGAACCAACCAAGTAGGGACGGATCCTCTCAAAAGCAAACACAACAACTAAAAACTCGTTCTCAGTAGCTGCATAGTTCCTTTGTGCATCATCAAGTGTCCTACTACCATAGTAAACAGCGTGAAGCTTCTTGTCCTTCTTCTTTCCAAGTACACTTCTCATAACAAAATCATCGGTATCACAGATTACCTCGAAAGTTGGATTCCAGTTTGGAGCTTGTACGATAGCGGTGTATACTAGAGATGTCTTGAACTCTTAAAAAGCCTTAAGCATTCACGGGTAGAGTCAAATTTGACTTCTTTGGAAAGGAAGACCGTGAGTGGCTAAGCGATCTTGTAAGAACCGATCCGGCCTGT